>CABHPH010162631.1:16191-40030 GCA_902168325.1 Peromyscus nudipes
CCCCCCCCCAAAAAAAAAGATTAAAAAAAAAGAAAAAAAATTCAGCTGCCCAAAGAATTTGAGACTAGCCTTGTATGAAAAACAAACATCAGGGGCTGGAGAGTTGGCTCATGGGTTGAGAGCACTTCTGATGTTACAGGAGACCTGAGTTTGGTTCACAGCACCTGTATAGAGGCTCACGACCATCCATAACTCCAGTTCCCAGGATGGATATCGTCTTCTGACCTCCATGGCACCAAGCATACATTCCGTGCACATCGATACAAGTAGGCAAAATATCGGACATACAAAACAATATAATTCAAAATTTAAAAACAGAAAAGAAAACAGTTTTGAGATTTTATTTCTTTGTATTCTTTGTGTATAAAGGTATTACTTGCATGTCTGTGTACCATGTATGTGCAGTGCCCTCGACTGACAGAAGTTGACTCGGATACTGATAAATGGTGGGGGTGGAGGTAAGAATTGATGGTAATTGTTGTTGGGGTTTTTTTTACTCTTTTTTTGTGGAGGCCCGCCACCCAGCTACCAAATAAATCACACATAGAGGCTTATACTTAATTATGAGTGCCCGGCCTTAGCTTGGCTTCGTTTCTAGCCAGCTTTCTTTAACTTAACTTATCCCAGCTGCCTTTTGCCTCTGGACTTTTCCCATTCTCTTACTTCTGTAATTCTTACTCTTACTCCGTGGCTTGCTGGTTGTGTAGCTAGGTGGCTGACCCCTGGAGTCTTCCTCCTTCTCTGGCTACTTCATCTGAGATCTCCAAATCCTCTTCCCAGAGTTCTCCTGTTTATACTCTCTGCCTGCCAGCCCTGCCTATCCTTTTTCCTGCCTTGCTATTGGCCAGTTCTTTATTAGACCATCAGGTGTTTTACACAGGCGCAGTAACACAGCTTCACAGAGTTAAACAAGCGCAACATAAACAAAAGTAGCACACCTTAAAATAATATTCTACTACAAATAATCATTAATGGACTAGATAGCAGAGACAAAATAATTCAGAAAGTAAAGGGAAAAAAAAGTAATTTTCCGTTGGGCCTCATGGCACAGGCCTATTATTTCAGCCACTCACAAAGGTTGGGAAGAATCACAGGTTAAGACTTGTCTGGTTGTAGTGTATTCAAGGTCAGCTTAGGGGACTTAGTGATGTTCTGACTTCCCACACTTTCAAGCAAGCTCACTTGAGCGCACACACACACACACACACACACACACACACACACACACACACACTTCTGAGTTCTCTTCCAGGATGAGGTCAATATCTTAGAACTAAATTCCTGTGTAACTAACTGAGAAAGTTCTGGAATAGCAGGAGAGGAAAGAGAATGTGCTCCAAACATTAGCTGGCATGCAGAGGGTAGCTGGTGTACACAGGCAGGAGTTAGGGGAAGAATCACCAATAGAACGGGAGAGCAACTGATCTGTGAATACAAGTATGAACCAGCAAGAATTCATTCCATTGGGCACCATTTCTCCTGGTTCTAGATACAACACCCAAGTAAGAATCCTAGGAGATCACGATGAGGCATTTTCAATGCTAGGAGGATTCGTAGCCAGAGAAAGCAACAACCAAAGCTGATTCGTGTAGAAATACTCAAGTTGTAAAGGCGAAGGAGAGATGAAGGAATGGTGAGGCTGAGGAAAAGAGGCCTGGAGGGATGGAGATTGTGGTGATTTGAAAGAAAATGGGCCCCAAAGGGAGTGGCACTATTAGGAGGTGTGGCCTTCTGGAAGTAGGTGTAGTCTTGTTGGAGGAGGTGTGTCACTGTGGGGGCGGGCTTTGAGGTCTCTTCTCTCAAGCTTCGTTCAGGGTGACAATCGACTTCCTGCTGCCCTCTGGTCAAGATATAGCCATACCACAACTGCCCAAATGCTCCCCATCATGGTAATAATGGGCTGAACCTCTGAACATATAAGCCACCATCTCAATTAAATGGTTTTTTTGTAAGAGTTGCTGTGGTCATGGTGTCTCTACATCGATGATTAAAAAAAAAAAAAAAACTCAGAAAAAAAAGACAGAGAAGGTATTCAAGGTCACATTTGGGAAGCCATGTTCTTTGCAGAACCTCATAGGATGAAGTCTTGAGAAGGCCTATCAGGAATGTGCTGGAGAGGGACGAAACACAGCTGAGAATGTTCTCTGATGAGAGGTGAGGCATTCACAGTGTTGGGTCACAATACCAGTTAGGGGATAATGGACCCTGAAATAATACAGCCAGGTTACGGCATTTAATTACTAGAAGCCTAAATGACTAGGAGGCTAAAACTACCAGGAAGATTGAATGGCAGCTAGAGGGCCCTGGCCTTGAGGCACTATGAGACTGGGGTCCTTGTAGACAAAGCAGACAGGCAATCAACTGGATGCAGATGCAGCTCAACATCAAGTCAAGGGGAAGAGGGATACAGTTCAATGGTTAGAGTACCTGCCTGACATCCCGGAGACCCCGGGTTTGATGCCTTGCACTGCACAAACTGGATGTGGTAGCACACACCTTGATCCCAGCCCAGGAGAGGTAGAGGCAGAAGCTGATGCTCATCCTCGGCCTCTGCTACATAGTCAGTTTCAAGTCAGCCCAAGCTCCTCGAGACCCGGTCTCAAGAAATAGAAATGGCTACCGGGCGATGGTGGCACAGGCCTTTAATCCCAGCACTCGAGAGACAGGTGGATTTCTGTGAGTTCAAAGCCAGCCTGGTCTACAGAGTGAGTTCCAGGGCAGCAGGGCTACACAGAGAAACCCTGTCTCAAAAACCAAAAAACAAGCAAATAAAAAGGACTGGTCATTTACACTAAAAATGGTGAATTTTAAGCAAAAAAAAAAAAATTTGTTTTTTTGAGACAGGGTTTCTCTGAGTAGCTTTTCGATCCTGTCCTGGAACTCACTTTGTAGACCAGACTGGCCTTGAACTCACAGAGATCCGCCTGGCTCTACCTCCCGATTGCTGGGATTAAAGGCATGCGCCACTACTGCCCAACCAAATTTTAAACAAATTTTAACAGTGCTTAACACCTGTTGAGTACATTAGAGATGGTTGTGGCTCCCCTTCTCTATCACTGAGCTATATGTCCTTAGCCTAGTCTAAGTGTTGGTTGTTTTGAGACAGGATTTCATGTAGTGTATTTAGCCCAAGCTAATGTGGAACTTGATTTCGTAACTGAGGATAACTTTGAACTTCATACTTGGACCTCCAAAGTACTGAGACAGCAGCCTTCTGCCAATACAGGCCTGAGTCAACACACCTGTCTGCAAGGTTCTGGGGATTCTCATGTATGCTAGGGAAATACCCGGTGAGCTACAGTGTCATACCAATCTGAAAATCTTTAACACCAAACTGTAACTATTTCAAGTAGACATGAGTTCATCTTTCCATTCTGGTTTGTTTAACAGACCATCCTGTCTCATAGGAAACATCCTGGGGAAAAAAACTCCAAGTACAGAAAGAAGATAGCTCATTTATCTCCCTCCCTTCCTTCTGTACTTCTTTCCTTTCTTCCTTCCTCCTCCTCCTTCTTCCTCTTCTTCTTCTTCTTTGTGTGTGTGTGTGTGTGTGTGTGTGTGTGTGTGTGTGTGTGCTGAGAATCCAACTTGCAGCCTTATACCACTGAACTACATCCCCAACCCAGACCAAGAACTCAGTATACTGTTTCTTTGAGACAGGTCTCCCTATGTAGTCTCGGCTGGCCTGAAACTACGCAGACGTCCCAAGTACCAGAATTATAGATGTACAACACCATGCCCACTTTTATTATATTGTTGTTGCTGTTATCATTTTGTTGTGCTGGGAACCAAACTCAAGATTTCATGTACACCAGGCAAGCACTCTACCAGCCCTCCATTCCCAGCCCCGAATCTGACTTTTCTTTCTTTTAGGGGGAAGGATATGGGAAGTGTTTGAAAGAGGTACTTATGTTGCCCTGGCTACTGTGAACTCACTCACTGTACAGACCATTCTGGCCTTGAATGAGCTGCTGCCTCCAAGCTGAGCTATCCTATCTAGTTTAGGAGGGTTTTCCTTAGCTGGGCTAGACTCTTCCCTTTAATCCTAGCATCCCAGTGGTGCAGAGGTCAATGCTGGTGGAACTATGAGAGTTTGAGGCCAGCCTGATCTACATATCAAGTGCCAGGCCAGTCAGGAATACACACTGATACGCGCCCGCCCCCCTGTCCCTCACCACACACACACAAAGGAAAGGATTTTGTTGATGTTGTTGCTGTTTTGTTTTTCAAGACAGTGTTTCGGGGGTTGGGGATTTAGCTCAGTGGTAGAGTGCTTGCCTAGCAAGCGCAAGGCCCTGGGTTTGGTCCTCAGCTCTGGAAAAAAGAAAAGAAAGAAAAAAAGACAGTGTTTCTCTGTGTAGCCCTGGCTATTCTGGAACTTGCTCTGTAAACCAGGCTGGTCTCAAACTCAGAAATCCACCTACCTCTGCCTCCTGAGTGAGTGGGAGCTAACACCACTTGATGGATTCTTTTTTTTTTTTTTTTACTTAAGCAGTCTTTAATGAAAAAGTTGGGCATGAGTTCCTCTAATCCCACATCTTCTCAATCCTTTCTTCCTGTATTTGCCTTGTTCTTCTTCAAGTCTAGACTCAGCTTTCCTTTCCAGGATTTCTTTTCTTTCCTTCATTGTCAGCTTTAGTCTGGTGATGTCCACCTCGCTGGGGTGGATGTCCACACGGACTGTTGTGCCATTTGTCTTTTTTTCCTCTGCACTCCTTCTGTGTAGATGACGTATTTCTTCCTGTACACCTGGAACACTTTGCCCATCTGCTGGTCTTTCCAGTGTCCCCAGCAACCTGAACTTCATTGTCCTTTCGCACGGGCATAGACAGAGCATTATACTTCCATCTCAGCTCTGTGGGTAGTGGGGAAGACATGGTCTCCCCCTGGATGTGAGAAGGTGAACTGAAAGGCTGTTTGCGGTTCTTGCTCCAGTAGGAAGTCAGCGAGGGATTGAACTTCATTTTGGCAGCGGCCAGTCCAGTGATGACCACAAAAGACAAAAATGTGAAAACTTAAAAAAAAAAAGATAAAAACTAGCTGACAAAAGAAAAAAGAAAAAAGAAAGAAAGAAAAAGAGAGGGTCTAGAGAGATGGCTCAGAGTTTAAGAGCACTGGCTGCTCTTCCAGAGGTCCTGAGTTCAATTCCCAGCAACCACATGGTGGTTTACATCTATAATGAGATCTGGCGCCCTCTTCTGGTGTGCAGGTATACATGCAAGCGGAATGTTGTATACATAATAAATAAATAGATAAATAAATAAATAAATAAATAAATAAATAAATAAATAAATAAATACTAGCCAGGTGGCGGTGGTACATGCCTTTAATCCCGACACTCGGGAGGCAGAGCCAGACAGATCTCTGTGAGTTTGAGGTCAGCCTGGTCTACAAAGTGAGTTCCAGGACAGGCTCCAAAGCTACACAGAGAAACTGTGAAACTGTCTTGGAAAAGGAGAAAGAGAGAGAGAGAGAGAGAGAGAGAGAGAGAGAGAGAGAGAGAGAGACAGGGAGACAGAGAGACAGAGACAGACAGAGACAGAGAGAGAAACAGGGTCTCAGGTGTAGCCAGCAGGGTAGCCCTAGCTAGTCCAGAACTTCCTGATGTAGCATAGACAAGTCTCAAACTCAGAGATCTGCCTGCCTCTGCCTCCTGAGTGCTAGGGCTAAAGATATGCACCATCATACCTGACTGATTTATTATTATTACTGTTATTGTCTTTTCAAGACAGGATTTCTCTGTGTAACTGCCCTGATTGTCCTGGAACTGTACTCACAGAGATTCACTTGCTTCTGCCTCCCAGTGCTGGTATTAAAGGCATGCACCAATATACCCAGCCCAAGAGAAGACAAAGGGTTTTTAGGTGTTCAGTTTCATTTCCCCTCCTAGTCACTAACCCAGGCATTTCATTTTTTTTCCCCATTCTTCTTAGCTGCTTGCACATCCTGTCCTGTGTGAGCTAGCTGATGTGGTGCCCTGGAAGAGGATCATGCAGCTCTAATGTGATAAACCTGTCTAAATTATTTATTTTGTTTGTTTCAGACAGTATCCCCACTTTGAATTCTTGGTTGACCTGGAACTCTTCACAGACCAAGCTGCAGCCAGCCTCTGCTTCCAGAGTGCTGAGTTTAAAGGTGTGTGCCACCACATCCAGCTTTAGTGAAAAGGTAGTTTGTCTTTTTGTTTGTTTGTTTTGTTCTGTTTTGTTTTGTTTTTCGAGACATAGTTTCTCTGTGTAACAGTCCTGGCTGTCCTGGAACTCATTTTGTAGACCAGGCTGGCCTCGAACCCACAGAGATCCGTCTGCCTTTGCCTCCCAAGTGCTGGAATTAAAGGCGTGTGCCAGCCAGGCAGTGGTGGCTCATGCCTTTAGTCCCAGCACTTGGGAGGCAGAGCCAGGTGGATCTCCGTGAGTTCGAGGCCAGCCTGGGCTACAGAATGAGTTCCAGGAAAGGAGCAAAGCAAAAAAAAAAAAAGTTTTAGCCGGGCGTTGGTGGCGCACGCCTTTAATCCCAGCACTCGGGAGGCAGAGCCAGGCGGATCTCTGTGAGTTCGAGGCCAGCCTGGGCTACCAAGTGAGCTCCAGGAAAGGCGCAAAGCTACACAGAGAAACCCTGTCTCGAAAACCCCCCAAATAAATAAATAAATAAATAAATAAAAATTAAAAAAAAAAAATAAAGGCGTGTGCCACCACCGCCCAGCTGGTAACTTGTCTTTTAAGTTCTAATTTAACTTCATTTTATTTATTCATTTATTTATTGGTTTTTCGAGACAGGGTTTCTCTGTGTAGTTTTGCACCTTTCCTGGAACTCACTTGGTAGCCCAGTCTGGCCTCGAACCCACAGAGGTCTGCCTGCCTCTGCCTCCCGAGTGCTGGAATTAAAGGCGTGAGCCACCACCGCCCGGCTGGTAGCTTGTCTTTTAAGTTCTAATTTAAACTTCATTTTATAAGTATGGGTATTTTTCCTCCATGTATGCATGTACATCCCTAAGTACCCTTGAAGTCTAGAAGGTCTCAGATCCCCTGAAACTGGAATTATGGACAGTTGAGAGTCGCTGTGTGGATACTGGCAATCTAACCTGGGTCCTCTGGAACATCTATCAGTGCTCTTACCACTGAACCATATCTTCAGTCCACAAAGCCTGGTTTTTTTTTTTTTTTGGTTTTTCCAGACAGGGTTTCTCTGTGTAGCTTTGTGCCTTTCCTGGAACTCACTTGGTAGCCCAGGCTGGCCTCGAACTCACAGAGATCCACCTGGCTCTGCCTCCCGAGTGCTGGGATTAAAGGCGTGCACCACCACCGCCCAGCCAGGTTTAATTCTTAATAAAAGAAATGAAGAAAATTTAAAGGCGTGGAGGGAGAGAACTCTAGCATGTGAATAGGGCATGATGTCGCCTGTAATCACTGTATTTGGGAGGTTGAGGCAAAGTGACAAAATAAAGACAACAGCAATGCCACCCACCTCAGGCTACCAGGTCACCTTAGTCATTCAAAGCAGCTATGACACCCACATGGGAAGAAGGAGTCCTTGCCTGTCCCCAACTCTCTGGATGTTACACAGATTCTATCCCACAGGGGAGGGGCAAGGAGTGTCAGCTCTTGTGGACCTGTCTCCAAAGCTATTTCTAGCAAGGCTTGATTTGGGCAGTGCTACCTGACTGTAGAAGAAGCACCTGAGGGGATCACGGAAACACAGATTCCTGGGGCACACCCTCAAAGGAGTGATTCAGGAGATAGGAAGGGCTTCATAATTTAGATTTACAGACAATCCCTTAACAAATTGAATATTTTTTTGGGGGAGGGCTGTCTTTTTTTGTTTTGTTTTGTTTCTTTCTACCTTCCTTTTAAAAATAATTTATTCACTTTTATTTCATGCACATTCATGTTTTGTCTGTGTTGGATCCCCTGAAACTGGAGGTACAGGCAGTTATGAGCTGCCATGTGAGTGCTAGGAACCTGGGTCTTCTGAAAGAATAGCCAGTGCTCTTAACCACTGAGCTATCTCTCCAGCCCCCTTCCTTCCTTTAAAGACAAAGGGTTTCACAGAGGCTGAGTAGAACTGAACGTTTTCCTAGCTCAAGCTCTCCAGCTCCGGGATAACTAGCATGCACCACCCTTAGGGAGGCTCTTGTTATGTAGTCCAGACAGACTTGGGGTTGTTATGATCCTCCTGCTCCTATTCCTGCATCCAGAAAACTGGGATTACAGACGTTTGACACCCTGAGTAGCTCAAAGGCCCAGATTTTTAAAAAGGGGAGTGGTGTGGGCTTCTGATTGACTTAATAATTCCGCTGTGTACCATCAGTTATCTCCTGAGATCAGTGGAGCTGATAAAGTCACCGAGAAAGACGAAAGGGGTGGAGAGCGGAGGAGGGGAAAGAGCCTATTTGGACGACAGGAAGTAGGAGGCGGCATTTACCTGTAAAAGAACGCTCAGGTTAGCAGTAGTGAGCTGCAGACATCCTTACTTTTGCAGCTTTTGTCTTCCCTGAAGCCTGCGTGGAAATGGAACAATGCAGCCAGGATGCTTACAACAAGGTAACCTTTCTTTCTAAGAGAATTTATTTTCTCCGGGAGTTCTTTTCGCTGTCTTTCAAGGTCTCATTTTTGTTTCCAACTTGGAGGAATCAATTCGGGTTCAAAGCCTCCATCTTGGAATCCTCTTTGCTTGTTACTTTCTTTCCACATGTTTGACACTATGTATCTCCGGGGAGCAAAATGTTGCCTAGATGAAATAGTAACCTGTAAATTTGTCTTAGACAAGGAATGCTGTAGCTAATTAAAAATCTCTAGGAAGCGTGAACTAAAATTAAGTGAAATTTTCTGACAACTTATACATTTAAAAACATTTATATATTTAAGTAGCCATTTTTTTTTCTAATGAGAAGTAACCAGTTCCCAGTACCTCTAATGCCAGGTGGATGTAGACTTTAGTGATCCTGGGCCAGATAGGGGCCACTGTATCAAGCTACAAGACAGAACTGGCCAGGCCAACTCACTACTGCTTTTAGACCTCATCCCCAGAGTGGGGTGATGTATTTTGTTTTGTTGATGTGTAGCCCAGCCTGTCCTGGAACTCTATGTAGACCAGGCTAGCCTCATACTTAGAGATCTGCCTGTTTCTGCCTCCCAAGTGCTGGGATTAAAGGTATGTGCCACCATCATCTGGCATTTGTTTTTTGTTTGATTGTTTGTTTTTTAGGTAACAAAAGTGAACCTGTGTCTGGAGCACTTTGAAAAGGTGCTATACAAATGTAAAATAATAATAATAATCAGTAATTCAAATTTGGAAGTAAAGGGGGTGTTGTTTGTTTTTTAGGTAGCAAAAGTAAATCTGTGTCTGGAGTACCTTAAAAAGGTGCTATACAAATGTTAAAAAAAAAATCAGTAATTCAAGTTTGGAAGTAAAGGGGGTGAAGAGATTTCTCCGGAAGGGGAGGGGTGTGGCACAGTCTGTAGAATGTTCAAGAACTTCCTCAAGGAGATGTCACTACCCCATAGTCTTAATCCATTCCTTTCTTTCTTTCTTTTTTTTTTTTTTTGGTTTTTTGAGACAGGGTTTCTCTGTGTAGCTTTGCTTTGCGCCTTTCCTGGAACTCGCTCTGTAGCCCAGGCTGGCCTGGAACTCACAGAGATCCGCCTGCCTCAGCCTCCTGAGTGCTGGGATTAAAGGCGTGTGCCACCACCACCCGGCCTTAATTCATTTCTTTTCTGAGACTAGGTAAATATCACTTGCAAAAGAGGACAACTGAGATAACTTACCCTGGTACAGAAAGTCCTCGCACAGTGGCCACACTCCTCCAACTTCTGGACATCTTGCTTTCCTAACACCCAAACAGATGGTAAATAGTGACTTCATTAAGCTTGCCTTGTGAGTATGCGGACTCTGTCACTGCTTCTCTTTGCAGAGCTTCTGTATCGAAGAAATTGATGAAGAAAACGTTATTTTAACGCTCGTCCCAGTGACAGAGGAGCCCACCATCGAACTGTCTACCGAATCAATTATTTCTTCACCCATTGGCCTCCAGCCACCAGGTATTGTCAAACGGAAGAATCCTGGGGAAGCCAGGCAGCCATGGTGCACGCCTTTAATCCCAGCACTCGGGAGGCTCGAAAAACCACAAAAAAAAGAATCCTGGGGCAAACAATGTAGATGTGAGGTAGATAGATTTCTCAGTAAGCCTCTGGAAAGCCAAGAAAAGTAGACTTAGTTTTATTTGACATAGTTTTTCACTGTGCTGCCTTGGCTGTCCTGGAGCTTTCTATGTAGATGAGGCTTGCCTCAAACTCAACAGAAAAAAATGCCCCACTTCTGTCTCTCTGGTGCTAGGACTAAAAGTTTAAAGGCCTGCATCGCCAGGCCGGGCAGACTTCTTAAACTTCACTGTAATTCCCCAGGAGAAAATTTCACCTAGCTCAGTTGCTAAGCCCCATGTGCTGTCTTGTTTAAGATAGGAAATAGGTGCTGGCAGTGGTGGCACACACCTTTAATCCCAGCCCATGTGAGGCAGAAGCAGCAGGCAGATAGACCTCAAAATTTGTAGACCAGGCTGGTCTACAAAGAGTTGGAGGACAGCCTTGTTACACAGAGAAACCCTTTCTGGGAAAAAACAAAACAAGAGGCGGCGGCGGCGGCGGAGCACACCTTTAATCCCAGCACTCGGGAGGCAGCAGCAGGTGAATCTCTGTGAGTTTGAGGCCAGCCTGGGCTACAAAGCCAGTTCCAGGACAGACTCCAAAAGCTACACAGAGGAAACCCTATCTCAAAACAAAAAAAGAAAAGAACAAAACAGAAACAGCTGAGTTGTCTAGAATGCACATTGGCACATACACAAACATAATAAGACAAAATCTTAAGAAAAGGAAGCATAGAAGTTAGAATGTTAGGGTGGGTTTCTGTCCTGAGTCGCCTGTTTTAAGGGGTGTGTGATCTTGGTCAAGTGAATTCCTCATTTTTTCCCCTCATTTTAACAGGAGGGAAAGAAAAAGAGGCTTATGTGCAAACTGGTTTGTGAGCAATCACCTGGTATTAGTTATTGCTATGTCTCTTCTCTTCTAAGTTCCTCCTGTGCCAAATTCTGAGGCTAGCAAGCCTCCAGCATCCCCACGAGGGCCCCGTCTGCCAGCTGTGCTGCCCCCCATTAATAATGTGTCCCGGAACACTCTTCGGGAATGGTGTCGCCATTACCACTTGAGTACAGATGGGAAGGTTAGTGCCCTCACACTGGGATTCTATGCTCTATGGACTAAGTGTGTGGAGTCCGGTCGGGTTTTAACTATTTTCTCTCCATTTCCTTAGAAAATTGACGTTTACAAGAGACTCCAGAAGAATTCATATTCAAAACAACAATGCGTGAGTAATGGATATGGTGATGGAGTGGAGGTGGGCTCTCCCAGTGGGCTCACTAAAACTTCTATACGTAACCTTTCTCCTCAAAGGCATGGTTACTGACATTTGAGGGACCAAATATGTGGTTGAACTCAACCTTCCACTTTTCACTATGAATTTGGTTGCGTGAGTGGTTTTGTTTGTTTGGTTTTGGTTTTTTGAGACAGGGTTTCTTTGTGTACCTTTGTGCCTTTCCTGGAACTCGCTTTGGAGACCAGGCTGGCCTCGAACTCACAGAGATCCGCCTGGCTCTGCCTCCCGAGTGCTGGGATTAAAGGCGTGCGCCGCCGCCGCTGCTGCTGCCACCACCACCTGGCAGTTTGTTTTTTGAGACAAGGTCTCACTGTGTAGTTACCTGGGCAGCTTGGAACTCAGAGATCTACCTGCCTCTGCCTCCTTCATGCTGAAATTAAGGATGTGTGCCACTACATCTAGTAGTTTGTCTTGATAAGATCTCCAAGTCTTAGACTGCCCTACAACTCCCTGGGTAGCTTAAGGAGATTATTGAGCTCGGAATCCTGCTACTTCAAACCTCTCAGCTGCCAGGATGACAGGTACAAATAGTTGGGATGATAGGCTGGCATCACTAGACCCCACACGATTTATTGATTTGAGTGTAGTCAAGTAGGGTTGTTTAGAAGTGCTCAAGCCCTCTGTCCACTACACAGCAACTTCCCATCTTACCATGGTTTTTGTTTTTGTAAACTGGGTGCTACAGTTGGACAAAACTAGGAACCCAGAACTGGGGAGGTTGGGGACAAGAGGGTCTGTCTATCTTGGCTACATAGTAGATTCTAGACCCAGAAGATCATTTTGTTGTTGCCTCAAACCAAAAAGAGCTAGATAGAGCAGCAACTGTAATCCTATATCACTTGGAAGATTGAGACCAGAAGGTGGACATCAAGTTCAAGGCCAGCCTGGGTTACAGGGTGAGACTGAAATAAAAACAAACCACCAGCCGGGTGTGGCGGCACACACCTTTCATCTCAGCCCTAGGGAGGCAGAAGCAGGAAGATCTCTGAGTTCCCCAGGCCAGCCTGGCCTAGAGCTAGTTCCCAAGACAGCCCGGACAGTTCCACAGAAATCCTGTTTCAATAAATAGACAAAAAACAAAGCACCTTCAACAAATCCCACAACTAAGTGCCTGGACCTTGCTATCTTAACATGTAGTCGAGCCTGGCTTTGAATTTATGATCTTACTTGTATCTCCATTTTTTTTTTTCCTGTGTACAGATCCATGTACCTGTGCACATGGAGACCAGAAGAAGGCATTTGGTGTCCTAGCCATGTGCTTACTCTTTTGAAGCAGACAGTGTCTCTCCTTGTATCTGGTGCTCAAGTTTTCTCTGCTATTCTGAAAGCTAACTAGCACCAACAATCCTGTCTCATCCCCCTAGGAGCTGTGGTGATACGCATTTGTGGGGAAATAAATGCTTATTAGCAGTTTGCTGGAATCCTACCTCCAGGCCAGTGATCTTCCTGATCCTCTCTGCACTAGCCATTTCTCCAGCCGGATCTGAGCTTTTAACTATCAGAGTTTTCTCCCTGCTGAACCAGCACTATAGAGAGTAGCGTTTTAAAATTTTCATGCTTGGCTCAAGCCAGTGTGAAATTATGGTGAAATTGGCCTAACAAGTCCTTTCTGCAAGAGCCATTTTGAATACTGGTGAATTTCATTTTCAGCACATTCCCGACACATCTCTTGAAGCCAGACTGAAGCCACTTCCCAGGAAACCCAAGACTGTTGTCACCAAAGGATCCAAGCCTGAAAATCTCAAGAGCAGTAGAAGAGAGGAGACCGGTATAGTTGAAGTGTTAACTTCAGAAAGGGAGTCGGTATTCGCAACCTGGGGAAGGATTGCTATGAGAGCCGCCCAGCCTAGAAATGTGAACCGACAACCTCTTCCCTCTAATACAAAGGCCTTTCTGCCACCAGCCACTGGTAAGACCATCAGCAAGGTGTGAGTACTTCTCTTTAGAAGCCTGCTGAGTTAACATCAGCATGGGACAGAAGGACTAGAAAGTTTCCGGGGTTATAATAAAGTCTAGAGACTAACCAGGTAGGGTGGTACATATGTGTATGTTCCCAGCACTTGGGAGGTGGAGGCTGGTGGGTCAGTAGTTCAAGATCATTCTATACTTTGTGGTGAGTTCAAGACCAACCTGGGTAATCAAAGGCTACATCTCAAAATGAAGCCAAACTAGATCACTGATGCTCAACGTTCCTAATGCTGTGACCCTTTAATAATACAGTTCCTCATGTTGTGGTGAACCCAAACATAAAATTATTTTCATTGTTACTTCATAACTGTAATTCTGCTACTTTTCGTAATGTTTGGGGATAGAGGTTTGCCAAAGGGGTCATGACCCATAGGTTGAGAATGACTGCCATGAATTATAAAATTAATTCACATAGGACTTCATTTTTTTCCTTTTTTTTTTCTTCTTTTTCTGTGTAGTTTTGGTGCCTGTCCTGGATCTCGCTCTGTAGACCAGGCTGGCCTCGAACTCACAGAGATCCACCCGGCTCTGCCTCCTGAGTGCTGGGATTAAAGGTGTGAGCTACCACCGCCCGGCTTATCTTTTCCTCTTGATAAATAGCAAAATCTTACTTGGACTAATGACAGTGTCTCGTTGCTAAATATGGGGATTCCCATGTTGAGAGGGAAACTTAATAATGTGTTATCAGACTGAATAAAGTATACCTTCCTTTCCTACTTAAGGTATTCATAGGGATTGGGAATGCAGCTCAATCAGTAGAGTGCCTGGTGTGTTTGAAGCCTTGAATTACATCCCCATCACCACATAAAACTTGGCTTTGTGGTGTGCATCTGTATGTAATCCCAGCACGTGGGAGGCAAAGGCAGGCTGACCTATCTATGAACTTGAGGCCAGTCTCTAGTGAGTTCCAGGCCAATGAAGGCTACATAGGGAGACCTTGTTTAAAAGAAAGGTGGGTGGTTAATAGTGAATACTAAATATTCTAGATATTTTGTTATACATGTGTATATATACACACACACACACATATATCTGTGTAGCAAAGATTTTCTCCCGTTTCATGGGCTGTCTTTTCAGCCTTTGTTTCTTTGTTATATGAAATGTAATTTCACAAGATCTTATTTATTAATTATTGGTATTTCCAAGTTGGTAGAGTCTTATTCTGAAAGTTCTTCCTTATGCCTGTTTCCTAAAGTCTTTTCGTTTTCTTAACACGTCAGGTCTTATGTTAATGTCTTCCATCCATTTTAGAGTTGATTTTTGTACAGAAAAGCAGATCTTTTCTTCATGTGGCTATCTGATTGTTCAGGAACCATTCAGCAAAGACGCTTTTTTCCAATGCATATTTGTGGCATCTGTGTCAAAATCGGGTGGCTATAGCTTCCTGGGTTTATTATGTCGAGGTCTTCTCTTCCATCAGTATGTGCCAGGACCAGGCCACCTTAGTTTAATTTGGCTCTGTAGTCTATCTTAATCAGATGCTTCTGCATTATTTGTTGCTGTAAAGGATTGTATTGGGTCTCCAGGTCCTTTTGAGTTTTAGAATTTTTTTTTCCTGATTCTGTGAAGAACAACATTGAAAAATTTAGAAAGTATATTGAATCTCTAGTTTGTTTTTGGTAAGAGCCATTTTTACAATTTTTTTTTTTTTTTTTTTTTGCAGTCTAGGGCCATGGTGGGAGTCTTCTCCAATTTCTTTCAGGCTTTTTAAAAGTCTTTTTATAGGCCTTCCACTTTCTTGGTTACATTTATTCCAAAGCATGTATGTATGTATGCATTGAGGCAATTTTGTGTATGGAATTTCCCCCCCTGATTTACCAGTCACGGCTCCTTACATCAGATCAATACAATGTAGTTGTTATAGATAAGTGGGCTGTGTGAGAATACCTAGGTCAGTTTATTGGGGGGAAATGGTATTTAGTAATAAGTACTTGCTATCTCCCCTGTAGGAAAAGCAAGGGTTGGGGAAGCTTGCCTAATGTGCATGACATCCTGGACTTAATCTCTAGTATTGGAAAGAAAGGGAAGCAGAATACAAGTATCAATAATAAATGTACTAATATGGGAACCATTTAGCAAAATCTTGAGCACAAAGCGAGCATTCTTCAAAGTCACTAAGATTCCTTTGGACTACATAATTTGTGGTTAGAAACTGTCATCTTGCCTGCTTTCTATGCATCTCACTCAATTTCCTTTTTTTTTTTCAATACTTAAATTTCCCTGTGCATGTGATGTGAGAATTTTGACAGTTTATAAGCTATCATAATGCATTTGATTTTTAGCAGACCGTAAGATAGCAAATTCAAGAGTAGCTTTCTGAGAGGTCATGGAGCGTTGTCTTGACTCTCCCTCCACTCTATTTGTTTGTTCCTACTTCTCAGGATGCAGGTGGTGTGTTGTCCACGGCAGAATGCTCCCTGCAGATAAGGCAGGCTGGGTGTACCTGCAGATGCACGCCGGTCATGCCTGGGTTCCAGACACTCCCCAGAGGATGATGTCTCTCTTCCTATTACCAGCCTGTGTTTTCCCAACCCCAGGAGTGGAAGACAACATGCTGTGTCCTGACTGCGTCCACAGGTAACCCCCAAGTATCTCTCTAGGCATAGGAAACAGGAAAAGCAAGACATTTAGATGAATTTCTGAATAACCAAATAGAAACCAGAAAGCAAACACCCTGTTTTCTTACTTTGCCATATAAATCGGGTGAAAATAGGGATAGCAACATGCCTGACAAGTGGGGACCTTAGCTTCACTTTAATTTTAGGCAACTAGTCCAAAAACTAGAATAAGTGGCTGGGAATGTAACTCAGTGGACACAATACTTGCCTGGCATAAATAAGACCCTGGGTTGGGTTCAATCCCCAGCACAGCATAAAACCAGAGGTACGGGCATAGAGGCCAGCCCATATGAGACCCTGCATGAACATTAGTGCCTACTAGGTGTCTATTTCTTGGAGGTACAAAAATCAGTGAGAAAAATCCGTCCTGAAAGAGAGGTGAGTAAAGAAGTTGTGATTGGAGTAGCTGTGGGAAACTCAGGGGGTGAGCAAGGATACCCTGTTGTCCTGATTGGTAGAGAGGCTTTCTTGATGGCTACAAAGAAAGTATATATTGATTGGTCTTACAAATACTGCTTTTGATTTTAGTTCCGTTTATTTTGTTTGGGATCGGGTTACACAGGCATGCCAGAGCACAAGTGTCATGGCAGAAGTGATCGAAATCAGGTCCTCAGAATCCCCGGCAGGCAGCTTTTCCTGCAGAGAGCTATGCCAGCCCTGCGTTAGACTCTAGAACTCAACATCTATCCATGAGTACAAAACATATGTGAACCCTGAGAGTGCAGGCAAACTTGACTGTGTAAGGCTCTTCACTCATCACTCCCAGGAGTCAGGAAAACCCTCTCAGGGGCTCCTGAAATAAAATGGATTCCTTACTGTATTTGTTCAGTTACCCCCCCCCCCCATAGGGTTTCTCTGTGTAGCTTTGCACCTTTCCTGGAACTCGCTTTGGAGACCAGGCTGGCCTTGAACTCACAGATCCGCCTGGCTCTGCCTCCCGAGTGCTGAGATTAAAGGCATGCGCCACCACCGCCCAGCTTGTTTTGGTTTGAGACAAGGTCCCAGGCTGGCTTCAAACTCAGTTACAATCCATTTGCCTGCCTCTGCCTCCCTCCCTGGTTCTGGGATTAAAGATGTGTGACACCACACCCAGCTTTTATCTTTGTTTAAGGGAAAAGTCTTGGATCTTCCCCCTAGCAACTTTTGACCACCTTCGAACATTTCTCTTACAGCAATAGGAAGATGTTGAGAAATTTTGAAAGCGAGAAACGCTCAAAGAAACACAAAAAGCTATCTCCAAATTTGCCACCTTAGACCAATGTCAAGGTCTTCTGCTCTGAGGTGAATGGAAGAGCCGTACAATGGCTAAGAAACTGGACATCCATCTCTGCAGAAACTGGACATCCATTCCTGGGTTGGACTTGCTCAATGCTATCTTGTTCACGGGGTCCAGAGAACAATTTGAGTTGAAAGATGTCTTATAACAAAATAAAATCCCCAGTCTTCAAGCAATTCAGTCTCATCATTTAGAGAAAGCGCCTAAACGAACTTCAGAGAACAGCAAAGAAGTTCCTCATAGTGAAGGTCCAGAAACCAAGGAGTGGTTAAAATGAAAAATAGGTGTTTGTTTGTTTGTTTGTTTTTTATACAAGAAACAGCATAATTTAAACCTGCTAGTCTGTTCTGAACTACACCACTGGCCATCTGTACTGACTTAAAATTTCTGGGTTCTAATCTGTATTAAAGGTGTGCACACATTTTTTCCTTAGTACTCCCTGAACAATCCAGTTCATTGTCTACTTATACAGCATTACATTGTGCTAAGCACCACACATAATGAAAGCAAGGATACAGAACCAGGCATGATACATGCCTATAATCCTAGCACATGGGAGGGAGAGATCTTTGAGTTCCAGGCCACCCAGAGTTACCTGAAATCCTGTCTTAAAAGAAGAGGAGAAAAGGGGACGGGTGAATACTGAAGAATGTGGTTGGTGTATACAAATACTTTACCGTTTTGTTTAGAAGACTTGAGCATCTTGATTTTAAGTATCAGTGAAAGTGTATGGGGCTATTCTGGAGCCAATCCCCCAGCAGTCACTCGGGCACCTTAAACAAAAGACAGCATGCAAAGTCATGGGGTTTATGATAAAATTTTCACTCCTTTTTAATATCTATGTTATTAGGTGTATGCTTGTCCACATGTATGTGCAGGCATCATGGAGGCCAGAAAGTGTTGGAGCCCCTGAAGTTTTGTTTTAGGTGGTTGAGAGGTGCTTAATGTGGGGTAGGGAGCCAAACTTGGGTCCCCTGGAAGAGCAGCAAGTGTTCTTATAGTTAACTGCTAAGCCATCTCTCTACCCACCACCCACCCCCAGATAGGCAAACATAGGGAATAGTTTAGCAACATGAGACAACACTTAGTTTGGGTTATACACCTCTTTTAATACTGCACTTGTCAGGCTAGGACCCTCACCTGCGTGTATTATGCACACACACCCCTTTCTGAACAATTGTACCCAGCAATGTGTTGGCAATCTGGAACCTCCCACCTTGTCTAAGATGCTTGCACATGAATGTGTGTGTGTGTGTGTGTGTGTGTGTGTGTGTGTGTGTGAAGGTAAAAGGGAAAACTTCTGGGAGTCAGTTTCCTCCTTACACCACATGAGAACTGGAGATCAAATTTAGAGTGTCACTTTTTTAGCAGAAAGTGCTTTTATTCACTGAACCATCTCTCAGGCCCCATTTTTTTTTTTAATAAGCATAACATTTCACTGTATGTGTGTGTACCTCATTTCCTCTATCCATTCATTTGTTGCACCTCTAGGCTGTTTCCATCTCCCAGCTATTGTGATTAAATGTGACAGTAAACAGGGACGGACAAGTGTCTCTGGTTTATTGACATGCAGTACTTCAGGTATGTATTCAGAAGTGGGCTACATGAGTCATATGGTAGTTGTGGTTTTAGACTGAGGAACCTCTGCTGACTTCCATAGTGTCACAGATCTGCCCTCCCACCAGCGGGATGTGAAGGTTCCCCTCCCCTCCACCCTCTCTAGGATTTGTTGTCCTTTTTCTTCTGGCTGGTAGCCATTCCAACTGGGATGAGTTGGAATCTCAGTTTCGTCTAATTTGCATTTCCCCAATGGTTAAAGATGGTGAACTCTGTTTCCAGAGTTTATTATTTGAGACGTGATTGTCAGGCCTTTCACTGTAATTTAACTATGCATTAGAAATATCACTTGTCTTTTCAATAGTGTATTTCATCAAGACAGTGATTATACTGGTGTATTTCGTGGTGTCCAACCAGGTTGTTAATATCTGTAATTCATGTGCCATAGAGAATTCTACAAAAGAAGTCTATGGGTGCAATTATCCCTTTACTGATAATTTTGATAATGTATCTAAGAAATTAAGAGTTTTCTTGCCCTAAACCACATGGTCCTTGGTTCCCTCAGCTATTTCCTGCCTCAACTACTATTTTCTCCAAGTGATTATTCAAAGGGTAATTCTATTTCCAGCTGAGCATGATGGCTAATGCCTGTAATTTTAGCACTTGGGAGGTGAGGCAGGAGGATTACTGTGAGTTTGAAGTTAGATTGGGCTACAGTAAGATCACCTCATCTCCCACCCCTAAATAATAAGCCCCCCTACCCCAAAATAGTTCTATTTCAGGCATGCTCTCTATTGGGTAAATAGCTTCTTTTGCTGGGTGTTTATTAAATATATTTTAATGTGGGCTTAAGCATGAAGGTTAAGAAAGAAAGAGCGATTAGAAAGAATATACGACACTCCTGAGAGCATGGGTGTGGATGTCTCTGACAGGGTCTCATAAATTGCTTCTGATCCTTCTGCCTCTGCTTCCTGAGTGCTGAGTACTAGGATTACAGGTGTGAGTCATCGCACCTAGTTTCTATAGTGACAGAGATCCCACCCATGGCTTTGTGTATGGTAGCCAAGCACTCTAACAGCTAAACTACATCTTTAGTACTCCCAACACCATCTTTCTCCTTGGAATGTCAATAATCTGGCTTTTCCTGACCTTTAAAATAGGACACCATTTAAGTATTGTCTTTGAAACACATGGGTTCCTATGCTTACTTAACTTCCTAGCTTCAAAAGTTGCCTCAACTTTGACATGGAACATGCCTTCCTTTAATCCCTTCACTCAGCAGGTGGAGGTAGGAGGTCAGGAGTCAAGGTAGACCACACAGAAAAATTCCAGGCCTGTCTAGACTACGGGAGACCCTGTCTCAAGAAAAGAAAAGTGCCTTCAGCTAGTCTAGTGGTGCACACTTGCAATCCCAACATTTGGGAAACAGAGGCAGGAGAATAACCATGAGTCAAAGGCCAGACTGAGCTATTTATTGAGACTTTCTCTCAAAAAATGCAAGCAAACAAAACTCAAGTTGACCCAAGTAAAGCCTGGATTCAGTTTTATTTATTTATTTATTTGTTTGTTTGTTTGTTTATTTATTTATTCATTCATTCATTTTTTCTATTATCAGCTTGAAACAGTACAAATTCTTATCCTACTAGTGAAATGTTTCACTGAGGCTTGCCCAATGATTGAGTGAAACCAAAACTTACTATAAGCCACAGTCCTCCTAGGGTCCCACCTGCTGTGCAGCCTCCCTGGTTCTGTGGGTTGCAGTCTGATTGTTCTGTGCTTTATATCTAGTACTGGATTCAGTTCTTACAATCCTACCCTCAATCTTCTAGGGCTGTGGAGTTAGCAAAGATGCTTCCAACTATGCTGGGTACAAATTCGTGGCATCAATCTTACTTTTTAATCTTTTTTCATTTTATTGAAAATAGACGCCGGGCAGTAGTGGCGCACGCCTTTAATCCCAGCACTCGGGAGGCAGAGCCAGGCGGATCTCTGTGAGTTCAAGGCCAGCCTGGGCTACCAAGTGAGTTCCAGGAAAGGCACAAAGCTACACAGAGAAACCCTGTCTCGAAAAAACCAAAAAAAAAAAAAAAAAGAAAATAGACTTTCTTTGTCACATACTATATCCTGATTATGGTTATCCCTTCCTCCTCACCTAATTCTTTTTTTTTTTTAAAGGTTTATTTATTTATTTATTATGTATACAGTATTCTGCCTGCTTGTGTCTCTGCAGGCCAGAAGAGGGCACCAGATCTCATTACAGATGGTTGTGAGCCACCATGTGGTTGCTGGGAATTGAACTCAGGACCTCTGGAAGAGCCGTCGGTGCTCTTAACCACTGAGCCATCTCTCCAGCCCTCCTCACCTAATTCTTGACATAGGATCTCATTCTGAAGCCCTGGCTGGCCTGGAAATCACCATGTAGACAGACAAGCCTCCGACTTCTCAGACCCTTCTGCTAGTGGTCCTAATATCTTCTAAGAAATACTATGTCGTAATTTTGAGGAAATATGACCAGGACTGTGATAAAACACTTACTATTTATATCAAGTGGGCGCTGCAGTCTCAGAAAGATAAAAACCAAACAAAAACATCCACACTTTTTCATGTAGGCTAATGGCGTGCTCTGGAAATTCTGGAGCTGGAGTTACAGGCTGTCATGAGCCACCACGTGGACGCTGTGAAACAAACACAGGGCTGCTGCAAAAGCCAAAGTGCTTAACTTGAATGTGAAAAGGCGGCCCTGTGGGAAGGAGGACCTGAGGCAGGGGTGGATGGGGACTAAGCTGGAGAGAGAAAAGACAAAGCCCAGTTGGTTTGAAAAATATCACAACACAACTTCATTTCTTGTAAGCTAAAAAAACAAAAAAACAAAACAAAACAAAACAAAAAAACTGTAGCCACAGTCTTCCGCTCTAAGTGTGCCGGAACTAAACCTCTGCTGTTGGTGTGCTGAATGATGTGGGAATTTATACACAGTTTTGTGACTTGGTAAGTCACTTGGTATCCATATATGAATATCATTCCCTTATTTTAACTCAGTTTGTTTCTTGGTTTTGTGTTTTTGGGACAAAGGTTTCTCTGTGTAACCCTGACTGTCCTGGAACTTGCTCTATAGACCAGGCTGGCCTCAAACTCAGATCTGCCTGCCTCTGCCTCCCAAGTGCTGGGATTAGAGGCATGGGCCACCACCACCCAGCTTTATTTTAACTAACTAACTAACTAACTAACTAACTAACTAACTAACTAATTAATTATTTTTGAGAGTCAAGGTCTAACTCTGGAAGATTTGTTTGTTAGTATTTTAATTATGTATATGTATGTGTATATATGCACATGAATGCCAGTGCCCACAGAGGTCTGAGGTGTCAGATTCCCTGGAGCTGTGGTTACAGGCAGCTGTGAGTCAGTCACCTGTTGTGGATGCTGGGAACAGAACTCAGGTCTTCAGGGAGAGAAATATGTGCTCTTAAGCACTGAGTCATCACTCCAGCTACTCTCTCTCTCTTTCTCAAGGTTTTCAATTTAATTTTATTTTCTTATGTGTGTGGGTGTTTTACCTGCATGTCTATCTGTATAGCACATGCATGCCTGGTGCCTGTGGAGGCCAGGAAGGGGGTGTTGGGTCTCCTGGAACTGGTGTTACAGAAAGTTGTAAATTGCCATGTGGATGCTGGGAATTGAACCTGAACTCTCTGGAAGAGTACCCACTGCTCTTAGCCTCTAAGCTATTTCTCCAGCCCCTATATTCTTTCTCTTTTAAGACAGTATATCTTACTATATAGCCATGTTTGAACTGGAATTTGCTATGAAGACCAGACAGGCTTTGAACTTGTAGCAATCCTCCTGCCTGTACCTCTCTGTTTTGTTTGTTTGTTTTTGTTGTATGTTGTTTGTTTGTTTGAGACAGGATCTCTCTACATAGCCCTGGCTGTCCTGGAATTCACTCTGTAGACTAGGCTGGCCTCTAATTTAAAGAGCTCCACCTCCTTCTGCTTCCCCAGTGAAGGGGTTAAAGGCTTGCGCCACCACCATCCAGTCATTTGTTTGTGTTTTGGATACAGGGTCTTCTGTAGGTCAGTGTGGCGTGGAACTCAATAAGCAGTTGAACTGGAGCGTGAAGTTCTGATCTCCCTGCTTCCACCTTCCAAGTGTTATGGGAATAACCACTAGAAATGAGCACAAACAATAACAGAACACCTCAGTTTGTGCAGCCATAACATGGCTCTCTTTTTAGTGTCACTGAGATCTCATTATCTTCAAGGCCACCAAATTTTACCAACCCTCCTAGACACTTGTAATATATTACATGTTTTAAAACTCACCTGCATTTCCTGAGCCCTTTGAGAAGACGTTCACTGTTTTAGAATGTGTTATATATTAATGTCTAATCTTTTTCAGGGACTGTTCTGACATTTATAGTAGATGTCATCTAAGAACACCAGCCGAAGTATGTCTTTATAGGAGAAATTTGGTTGGTGTGGTGGCACACCCCTGCAATCTCAGTGCTTAGGAGGCAGAAGCAGGAGGATCATTTCAAGTTTGAAGCCAGCTGGATCTACATAGTGAGTTCCAGGCTAGTCATGGCTAAATAGTAAGACTTTGCTGAAAATAAAATAAAATAAAATGAAAAATAAGAACAACACTCTTTCTCAAAAGAAAGAAAAAGACAAAAGGAGAGAAAAAGAAGTGTGTGAATTTCTCTCTCTCTCTCTCTCTCTCTCTCTGTGTGTGTGTGTGTGTGTGTGTGTGTGTGTGTGTGTGTGTGTGTGTGTTATACTCCTTTGTTCCCAGACCTTGAGAGGTAGAGGCAGGTGGATTTCTGAGTCTGGAGCAAGCCTAGTCTACAAAGTGAGTTCCAGGACAGACAAGGCCACACAGAGAAACATTGTCTTAAAAAAAAGAAAGAAAGAAAGAAAGAAAGAAAGAAAGAAAGAAAGAAAGAAAGAAAGAAAGAAAGAAAGAAAGAAGAAAAGAAAGTAAGTGGATCGCAGTTTAG
>CABHPH010162632.1:0-12762 GCA_902168325.1 Peromyscus nudipes
AGTAGAGGTTGTTAATGACATGGTGAATGTTTTGCTATATGTAGGGAGAGAGCTCACCCTAGTTCCATAGAATGATTATCCCAGAGTCTCCCCTCCCTACACAGTTATTTTTAGCTCCCAACTAATAGAACTCACCCTAAGAGAAAATGTCACACATACTGCTGACCTCTTTGCTATCCCAGTCTAAGACCACATTAGATACCAGGCCTTTGAGCTACAGAACCCACCCACATGGTCACATGTACTTTATTAAAGAATTCCTAAATAGTTATACCTTAAGCTTTATTGTGTATCTGGGATTAGAATTATTATTGCCTACAAAGTCTTTTCTAAATTCTATTGTGTTCAAACATGCCTACAGTAAACCACCTCACATTAAGACTCTCTAGTGATCTTCTCTAGGTTAATTAAATCAATCTGAACAGAGTTTTCAATCCCAGTTTGTATTCCTGTTTTATACTTGCAGAGACCTCCACATATTTAGGACTACACACATATGTGTACCTGTGTTTGTGACACACATAATGCACTATTTCTTGGTTCTCCTGGAATTAGTTCTGACAAGGTACTTAATCTAGCAGAAATTACACAAAGGGGAGTATACAATTAAGAATGTAACACTGATGTTAAGAAGTTAAAACTGTTTAAGTTCATAAAACTAAATCACACAGGCATGGAATTGTGAAGCAAGTATTGCCTAAAACGGGGGTTGACCTTTTCCCTCGATGCCTTGGCCTTTAGATACTGATATCAGTGGTTAGTTTGTAATAATATCTGTCACAAATTATACTCTCTAGAGAAAAAACAGCTTTCTAAGAGCATGAAGTATAAAATAATATCAGTACATGAAAACATTGGAATGTGAGTTTGATATTGTTCTAGTTAACTCGATATAGCCTAGAGTCATGGAAGAGAGTTTCAATTGTGATATTTCTCAAATTCTATTTTCCTGTGGCCATGTCCATGACAGAATGTCTTCACTAATGATTGGTGTTGGAGGGCACAGCCCATTGTGAGTCTGAGCTGTATGATAAGACTAACTGAAAAGGATTCTTAGTGCCAGGCAGCGAACAGCATTGCTCCATGGTTCATGATTCCAGGCCCTTGCCTTGAGATACTGCGGTGACTTCCCTCAATGATAGATTGTAGCTTGTAAGTATAAATCAAATAAACTCTATCTTCTTATAATTTGGTTTTTGTCTGAAAGTTTTATTTCATCAACCAGAAAAAAAAAAAACCTAGGAAAGGTGTCTTTTGCTGTTTGACCTCCTACGATTAGTAATCTGTTTAAGAATGACCAGGTATTCAGCTTTGTCTAACTAGTTTCAATGATCACGTGGGGAAAAAACGTGTCCCATACTAGATTAGTGATACAAAATAAATCAAAACCCTATAAACTTTTAGCATTTGGTTAATCAGAGCTGAAAAGAAAAAAATCGTATTTTCACATTTCTGACTTTAAGGTTAAGAAATTCAGAGAAAATATGAACTTTGGAACTATAAAAAATACAATCTTGTATACTTGAAGGTTCAGGGTAGACAGATATTATCATGTCACACAGTAGGCAAATTATGTAAAAAGAAAAAGTGATGCAGGTATTAGTGTAATTTCAACTGACTTAATAGAACAATCACCCTGTTGTTCCACTATAACTTTGGGATGCACAATTAGATATTTTCATAGCTATTGTTATAGTTTTGATGTATAATATCCTTCACATACTGATGTGTTTGGGCAATTGTTCTCCAACTGGTGATGCTATTTACGGAGATTGTGCAAACTTTGAGAGGTAATGCCCAGTTATAGTTCAATGTATCACTGTTGGGTAGACCTTGACTTTTACAAACTAGTCCAACTCCTTTACTTATCTTTCCTTCCCAAGGGGGCTAGATATGGAAAAAGTCCCTATTGCCTCAATACGAAGCTATCATTCTGCCATGCTTTTCACATCATGAAATATTTTCAAAATTTGAGCCAAAATAATCCTTCCTATATCAAAGTCCTTCTTGCCTAATGTATTAGGTCACAGCAATGAGACTAGTGATCAATAAAGTGAATAAACAAGGGAATTGATGTTGTCCTAAAACTTGCTTTTGGGAAAACATAAATAGATGCTATTGTGGGTGTCCTTGAAGGCAAGGCAGTCATTTCTGCAGTATTCATTACTAAGAGCAAGAATTCACTTCTTGCACTGCAAATGGATATCCCTAACCAAAAAAAAAAAAATTCTGGTGTTTGCCTGCAAGATTCAGAAAAGCCTTCCAGCTGCTAGGTCCTGGGGAACTGGCTGAGGCTTTTCTCTTCTCCTCACCAGAGACTTTGCTGCTTACAAGATCCTACAATTAAGTGTCTATCTGACAATCTCTTGTGTGTGTGTTTGTTTCTAGGAAACCAAATCTTGGTCACAGAGTACTAAGAATTAATCTGGAAAGAAAAATCAAAACAAGAAACTCTGTCACTAAGGAGCTTTGTGCAAAATGATCTTAGTTTGCTCCTGAAGGTAGGGAGAGCTGGATGAAAATACCAGTCTCAACCATCACTTGACACTTCTTCTGAGTCAGTGTTTTCAACTACTAAGCAAAATGTGAAAGGAGTCTGAAAATTAGTGATGAATTCACAACCTGATAGCACTTGAAAATCAAACAAGTTAAGCTAGAATTTACAAAAATAAAAATAAAAAATAAAAAATAAAAAAATAAAGCTACTTACACAAGGACTCTTTTTGTTTGCTTGTTTTGATTGGGCTAATGTAAGAGGTTGGGTCAAAACAATCCATTCCATTATTTCATTCCTGTAGAAAAATGTAGTCAGAAAATGTTCTTATCTATCATAGAGACTTACCCTAATAGCTTTGGTAAATAACAAGGACCAATAATTTTAGAGGATAGTTTTATATTGTTACCATTTTATCCAATTTGTTTATTTCTAAAATAAGTACTGTGTTGTTTGAAATGTAATACATGGATAAATTATGGTTTAAGTATAATCCTAGAAAGACATAAAGGGTAATTCTTTTTAAGATCATTTTATTATTTATTATTATGTATATATTATATTTATGTGTAATTGTATTACACTATTAGGAGATGGATGGAAGAGTGTTCAAGAGTTCAAGGGGACTTACTGTTTAAAAGTAAGTTGAGCTTTCTCTTACTACTTGCACTTTCTGGGGACATAGATAACTCATAGGATAGGGGTGTGTACTTCTGAATTCCCTGCATGTAAGTGTAGCGACCAACAACTTTCTGTAATGACAACTCTAAAAGATCTGATGTTCTCTTCTGCCCTCTGCAGGAGCCTTCACTCACATATACACACCACACACTTTCTCTGCATGCTGTTGGACAGCCATGTCACACATTGCTTGTGATCAGTTCCTCACCAAATTTAACATGTCTCATATATTTCTGTTCCACTTGCTGCTTGGTCTCACTATAAACTCTTTAAAAGAGCGATGAGGAGTCACCATTGGGCAGCCTCTATGTCATCTCATCTCCTGCTTCAAGAAAACGAAACTACTCTTATTTTATTCAGACACAGTCAAGCTAGCAGGTCCTACATGAAATAACCAGACTCATTTTCAGATTGAAACATCAATGGTCTCAGGTACAACACGTTCACTATAGAGGCCTTACTTTCCTGTGAAACCTCATGAGCTACTAAAAGTGTTCACATTTTTTCAGCATTCTGTACATACAAACTTCCACCAAAATGGTCCCCTAAGTTCTCTCTATCAACTCTGTATGGCTTCTACAGCCTGCAACTCTCCACAGCCCTCCCAAACTCGTGTCATCAGCCTAAGAAACATAACTGATCTGACTGCAGCAGAGCTTCTATTCCTGAGGGCCATATCTATTTATTAGTTACATTTCTGGTATGTATAAACATACACCGGACAAAAGCAATGGAAGGAAATAAGAGAGAGAGGGAGGAGGGAAAAAAGAAGGAAGCAAAGAAAAGAAAGAAAAAGGTTTTGTTGGCTTCTGATCTGAAAGCACTGTCAATCACGGCAGGGAAAGGATGGACAGAGAACCATGATGTGGCTGGTTCCGCTGCTGCTGCTGCAGGCAGGAAGCATGGGCAAATACTGGTACCTCACATACTTTTGTGTTTATGTTCAGTACAGAGTCCTTGTCCATGGAATGATGACCCTTATTCTTGTCATGTCTTCTCATCTCAGTTAACTCGCCTAGAAAACAACAATACAGACACATGTAGAGATGTGCTTGCAGGATGAGGGGGAGCAATGTCAACTTTTCAGTGAAGATTGGTCATCAAAGACCCCTAATAATATTTTGTTATAGCCAACAAAACTATCATTCGGTTTTCTTAAAATTTGCCTAACTTTTATATTTTTGATTGTTAGCCTAGCCTTTAACGGCTGAGCCATCTCTCGAGTGGTGGTGGCAAACGCCATTAATCCCAGGACTTGGGAGGCAGAGCCAGGCAGATCTGTGTGAGTTCGAGGCCAGCCTGGTCTACAGAGCGAGATCCAGGAAAGGTGCAAAGCTACACAGAGAAACCCTGTCTCAAAAAAACAAAAAAAATTGCCTAACTTTCAGACATTAATTGGTTAAAAATCATTCAACTATGTTGAGAACAGCTGTTCATCAAAAGCACAACTATGTGCTATGTAAATAATTCTAATGACAATTTTATAAATATTAAATATTTTCAGGAGACTGAACATTATAAAATCTACAGGAAGATTTAGCAATATATTTACATTTGCATTTATAGCCTTATATTTCCATTCAAATTTATCTGAACAAGAACACAAATGCCTCTTCAGGTGAATTCATCAGATTATCTAAGCACAAGAAGAGACAGTGCCTGTAACAACAGCAATGAAGTGATGATATGGGTAAAGATGAGTTCCCCTTATTTCAAAACCCTCCATGGATTTTGTTTAAATTGAAATCTGCTTTTGTGGATCAGTAAAGATAAAAGCAACAAAGCAGTTTTTAGTGTTTTGATACTTGAATTTGTGATTGTTTTGAAATACCTACATTTCATTCTTCAGGTTACCTAGGAAACACCTATGTGAGTGAGCCAGACTCCAATAATATTCATCCTACATGATTGTATGGTATATGTTTTATATTTTCTTTTTTATCACAACTGCATTTGTTCCAGAATTCACATGGAAATGATTAATTGCTCTATGACACTGTTATATGTCGGCTATTTATAGGAGTCTTATAATTCCTATGCCTTCAGCTTTTTTACATGGCATTATTACCTACTGATTTGCTCCAGAGAAGGGTTTATTATTCAAGAGTATGCTTTATCACTTTGCTGATGCATCATCTTTAAACAGTTATGAGGATTAACTGCAGTGCATGCTCAGCAGCTAATTTTCAATCCCTGATCCTTGGGGGATATGTTGGTCACCCATATATTTAAGAGGCGGGAAGATTTAGCAAGTTTATTGCTGACCTTTAATGCTATTTTGTGAATGTTTTTATGATGCCATTAAACTAGTTTGTAAATAGTCGATGTAATACTGAAATTTCCGGTGCCTGTGTCTTTGTGGTAGAGAAACATACATTACTCGGTGGAGAGCTGAGAACAACAAAATTCCACATGTCCACAATGACATTTTAGAACCAGGAGAAAGCTTAATTAACATCAAATATTTGGCACACATTTAGAGATTCAGATAGTCTTTTATTTGAGTACGGTGATCTCTGAAATTTAGAAACACCGTTACTTCAGGTAGAATATGTAATTCTCTCCATAAAATGTCTGTTTCTCCTATACTTGTGTTACTACTTTAGTATCTGGCCATATGTATTACATTGATGAGATTAATGATTTAATAAAGAGACCGAGTGTGTTTCTACACTTCTCTACTTTGATAATCCATGCAGCAAGTTAGTTACTCCTTCATAGTGATAAAATTAATTTTGCCAGGTGATTCTATACAAAAGTAGGAGCTAACTAGAAGTTGCAAAGTTGCATGTTAAAAAGACACATAATTGCTTACATAATCCTTTTCTAAATGTGGTAGTTTCTGAGATGCTTATATTCAAATTTTTTTAAAAAATCTTCTTTATCTGATTCATGGTCTAACAGTAAATAATCAATAGCTAATAAATAAAAATAAAAATAGAGGTATAGAAAATTTACATAGTGGAGGAAATCATCCTGGCAGGATCAATCATTCTTGACATTGGCTATGTGCATTCTATAGGCATTATGGCTTTCCATCCAATAAAAATTTAGAAAAAAAATCATGCTTTAATCAAATGGATTATTTTGCTGTTTTTTGGGAAATAATTTTTATATAAACTAATTTGGTTATTTATTGTGTTTACTGTAACAACTTTAACAGATAGCCTGATTTACTATAAGTTAATATTGTGTATTTTCAGAATAATACATATTGAAATTATTGAATATTGTTAAAAGGTCCATTTTGAAATGCAGTAATAAATTGGGTATAATATATTTAGTGGACACAGTAAGTAAACCTTTCCTGAAAATACTGTAATATGTATTTGTTAGCCGGTTAGAAAAATTAAAAGGACAGTTTATTTAAATGTTTTTATGCTGGAATGAATAGTCAGATGTGTCCGCTTACTGGATATGTTTTGTATATGCTTGGTTTATTTATACACACTCAATAACCAATGGAGTCTGAAACAATAGGTAGTATCAAACATCTATACATTTTCACAGTTCTGCGTGGATCTAATAAACTGATGATCTTTCCCTATTCTGTATGTGATTCAAAAATTTGGAAATATCTTAAATTTAACCAGAAATACATAGTATGCTAATGATCAAACTAAATTTTCTAAAAATATCTAACAGAACATTAGCCTTAGTAGAGTAATATGTGACTATCACATGGCCTTCACAGCAACAAAATGTGCAAGCAACCCAGGCAATGAATACCATTTACCTCTATCCACATTTCATGTGGGTAAAGATTCAGGATGAAATACATTGCTTTGTCCTTTCTTTCATGGGTACTGACTCCTTCCTCTTGGAAGGCAACCCTCTTTTCTTAAGAGATCTTAATATGGGCATAGATTACATGCTGCACTTACCCTTGAAATTACAAATGTGAATATGGATATTAAAACAGTGAAACATAACATTTGATCATTTATTATTTAAAATATTATTCATATACTAAGTTGGATTAAGCATTTGAGTGATGTGGCTAAATTCCACATTAAGGGCTAGGAAGGAGCTGCGAATTCCATGTGAAAACATAGGTACTGCAAATAAAATCATGTGGTATTTCAATCGGAGAGTTATTTATATCTTTAAAATTAATCGCATTTTGAAATCTTCTAGGTATCTCAGGGACAGTAATTTATTTCCAAGTTACTAAATTACGAGTATATTATGATAATTTACATGTAGAGTACTGTGCACTTTCTAGGATAGTAAGGGAACCTAGTACTAAGTACAGAATTAGAGCTTTGCGACTTCGTCATTCAGTAATATCATTTTAATTTAATATCAGCCACTTCTTTGTGGTATCATGGTAGACTTTAGGTAGAACTCACATAGTGTAATGGAGTATACAATAATTTCTTGTATTTCAAATCTCTCTGGTAGTTTGAAACACTCCTGTAGTTTTATTAGTGTGTCTGAATCTACAGAGTATGACAGCTATCCATCAATAACTAATCGGACATGCCTTAGCCATAGACCTATTTGTTGTTTAGGAGGGTATTATCCTTTAGGTCATTTCAATTGGTTATAGTCTGGGACTCCGATTCCCTTTGTTTTCTAAGTACCTCTTTTCCCAGCACATAAAGATTGAAGTTGTAAAATATTAAGCACTAACCATAACAGCAATTTGGATACATTAGGTTGAAAACTGTTTCAGAAACTATGGTTCCTAATCTGTCCTTATCAGAACTTAGGTTCTTGTGTGGAACACAGATTTTAAGTAGGAGGCGAAATTCCTGTGCTGTTCAAGAGAAAATGATGCTCACTGAAGGCGCCTCATTGTCCTTTTTCTACTCCTGTAGTAAATGTCTCTCCTTTTCAGCTGCCTCCTTTTCAGTCTTTTAATTCTTTTAGTCTGTCTCTACTTCTGCTGTTTCTAGAAGGGTTTATGATATAACCCTTAATTTTTTTTATTTTGAGAGTGGCACTATTTACATAATATTTTATGATGAAGTAACTTTATGGTAATTGATCAGACTGAACAAGTTTCTCTGGTTAGGGGAATGTGTGTGTCTGACAACCCCACTGGAGGCACTGGTATGAAAATTAAAACACAGAGTTTCTAATAACAATTTCTGTCCTTCTTTAGGGATATTTATATTTATTTTATAAACAAATTCCTTCTTTCTATAATTTTAATTTTTTAACTTATCTTGTTCAGACTAAAGCAAAGGGGGAAAATGAGCCTGTACCCTTTATTTAACTCAGCTGAAGGTGATTTTAAATCTCCATATAAAAGTAGATTCTTCTGGCACCTAACACAGATGGTAAATTCTCTTGAACACTGACACATAATTCTTCACAAAGTATAAATTCCCATTAACTAACAATCTCAATTTAATCCAAGAATATAAACTGTGTTCAATAATTTAAAATAAGATATTTTCTTTAAAAATACTAATATTTGGGGAGGAAAGAGGAGGAGAAAAGAAAGGGGAAACTGTGGTCAGTATGAAAATAAATGAAAACATTAAATGAAATAATAATTTTATAATAATTTAATTACTTATTGGTTTTTTTCACATATTTTTGCATATGATATTTAGTTGGATTTTGTTTTGTTTTGTTTTGTTTTGTTTTTTTCGAGACGGGTTTCTCTGTGTAGCTTTGTGCCTTTCCTGGAACTCACTCTGTAGCCCAGGCTGGCCTGGAACTCATAGAGGTCCGCCTGCCTCTGCCTCCCGAGTGCTGGGATTAAAGGCGTGCGCCACCACTGCCCAGCTTAGTTGGATTTTAAATTTTAAAATATTGTAAGAGCCAGAAGTGGTGGATGACTTCAAAGAAACAACATCATCCGGACACAACAGAACTGTTTTTGCTTGTTTTCCTTTCCTTTCCTTTTTTCTTTAAAAAAGAAAGAACATGAAGATATGGAGTTGGGTGAGTGGGGAGGAGTTCAGAGAAAGAAAAAAAATATCAAAATAAATTGTATGGAAAAGAATGAACTAAAAGAAAAAAATCAGAAATAAAATATTAAACAAAAACAAACCTACAGATAATTATCTACTTCAGGAACTATGAAAATTATAATGTAAATATGGTATATCAGGTTTCCTTTTGCCTAAGGCAGATCATAGAATCTAGAACCCACTTTCCTCAAATCCAGCCACTAAAAATTGATGCTACTCTAAATAACGTTTACCTTTTTGCCTTTGCGATGGGCACAGAGAAATTATCTAGTTTCTGTTTTCCATGAGTGGCCTTCAGGAAGAATAAATAACACAAAACAGAAGCCAAGAAGATTCTTCACTACCTCTGGCTTCTTTACTCAACCTGCCACCTAAGACAACCCTCTTTTACTCTGCCATAGTGCTCTAGTGCCATCTCCTTTGCATCCAATAGAAAGTTTTCTGGGATATTCACGTCTTCACTCTTTTTTATTTTTATTTTTGGTCTGTGAATTTTTTTTCTTTTTTTCTTAAACTTTATTATTATTTTTTCATTTACGTTGCATACCAACCACAATTTCTTCTCCCTCCCCTCTTCCTATTCCCTCCTTCCACCTCCCTTCTACCCCTCCCCCCCACTACTCCTCCTTCCTTTCAGAAAGAGGCAAGTTCCCCATGGAAGTCCACACAGCATGGTAGATCAAGTTGAAGCAGGACCAAGCTTCTCCCCCTGCATCAAGGTTGGGAAAAGCAAGCCAGCTTGAGGATTGGGTTCCCAAAATCCAGCTCAAGTACCAGGTAACCCAGACCCAGAAAGACAAGCACGATATGTACCCACCCACTCATAAGTGGATATTAGCTGTAAAGTAAAGGATAACCAGGCTACAATCCACAGTCCTGGAAAAGCGAGGTAATAATGAACGCCCAAAGTGAGACTCATGGATTTTCCTGGGAAGGGGAACTAGAAAACATCTCCTGGGTAAACTGGGGGTGTTGGGGGGAAGGAGGAGGATGATAAAGGTATGGGAACATGAGAGAGTTGGGTAGGTTGGGGATAGAATCACTCATGGGGAGAATACTGAAAGAGATATCTTGATGGGGGGGCATTTTTGGGATAGGGAGAAACCTGGTGCCCGAGAAACTACAGAAATCTGTTGCTGGGTCCTAATGGCTCCCTCAGCGGAGCGGGTGAGAAGATGCATTGTCAACCACACAGACACCAGGAGTCAGTTGAAAGAAAACAGAAAACTCCTTTATTCATTAACAGGGAAGGCCTTACTTACATACATAATCTCCTCCCAGCACCCAAGCTGTGTCCCAATCTGGTGGCAGTGTGTGGTTATCCCTTAATGGCTGGGCATGATCAGGAACTCTGACAGCTTCTGTTGCTAGGCCCTCCTGCAGACACCAGGTTGGCTCATACGGAGATTATGTGCGTGCCTTGGCAACTGGTTTGAGCCAATTTCCTCAACCCTATGGGCCTTCCTACTACTGAAATCCACTAGAATGAACCCAGTTAAGACTCCTAGCAATAGTGGATAGGGTGCCTGAACTGACCTTTCCCTGTAATCAGATTGAGTACTATCCTAATTGTCATCAGAGAAGATTCATCCAGAAACTGATGGAAGCAAATGCAGAGATCCACAGCCAAGCACTGGGCTGAACTGGGAGTCCTGTTGAAGTGAGAAAGATTGTAGGAGCCAGGAGGGTCAAGTTCATGACCCGGGAACCCGCAGATAAAGCTGACCTGAGCTCATGAAGCTCACTGTGGACCAACAGTTTTAAGACCACATGGGACCAACCTAGGCCCTCTGAATGTGTGTGACAGTTGTGTAGCTTGGTCTGTTTGTAAGGCTCCTAACAGTGGATCACATCTTCATTCTAAAGGTACTTGCACCATGTGCAACTTTGAGAAGTTAATTTCTTATATTTTTCCTTGTTAACCTTTCTTTGATTATGCAGAAGTCAGCTGTGACCCTTGGGGTGAGAATTATTTCATAACCTTTTCTTTACTTTGTCTACTCTGCTGTTACGTAAAATGCTTTTGCTATCATAATACTTTAGGTTTATCTATATTGAAGATGGTTAATTTTCAAACTGTAGAAATTCAGAAAAGAAGTTAGAGGGAGGTATTCTGACTGTAATTTGCATAAAATTAATTTTCTCTTGTACTAAATATCCAAGGTGGGAAAATAGAAGAAAGAGTGAGAATGATGAACAGATCACTAATATGTTTAAATTGCATGTACGTCCTACACATAGCTATAGAAACAATCACCTTTGGGTATCTTCATCTTAGCACTTTTTCACAACTATCACTTTGCTAATTATTAACAAAAGTTCCACTTAGCAACCACATCCACACATCCTTTCAGACCAACTTACATATCATCTCTTCTCGTGATGCGGTAGACATAATTACCTGAAAACATTGCCTCACTGTATGAATGGAATTTAATAGTTTTGAAGCTCACAGCAAGTCTTTGCTCTAGAATGGCCTTCTTTATCCTCTAAGAGCATATAGACTACAATGGAGTGACTTGTGCTAAAGGCCAAATAATAAAACTGAACTTCAAAATGGGACAACTTTCCAAAAAAGAAAACAACCACAGTTTGAGAAAAAAAAAAAAAGTCCAGATTCTGGACAACATGAGACAGTCTAATAACCAGGTTCTGTGTTCTAGCTGTGACTGCTAGATGATCAGTCTGCTCCATTATGTTTCTTGTACTTCAGACATTTTCTCACAATTCTTCCAGCTTTTCAAATATTAACTGAATTTAAGAGTGAGACGTTACTTGATAATTAAACTGCAAATAAGCAACACTGTTGAAGAAATTTGCATAACATTTCTTTTAATTATAAATTTGAGACGTATATTTCACAGTCAAATTTTTTAATGATTTTTTTTAGCTGAAACTATGGTTACTTATGAAAGAATCAAAATCTTGGGTGATGGTTTAAAAATCATTTGTACTGTACAGATGTAAATACTTTTTTATATATTTTGAAAATATTTGAGTGAATTGTCATTTAATTTTAAAAGAAAATGTAATTCCAGCTCCATCTTGTGGTATATATTTTTTCAGCATGAATTTTATTATGTTTACACTTGAGTCTTGTTTCTGTATCATTTTAATCATTGAATAAGTAACTAATGGTACCTATAATTCTATACTCAAAGTAATTTCAGTATTTGTCTAACAAATATAATTTCATTTTTAAGATTGTAAGTGGGTGTTAGTTATTTTAACATGGATAGCATACAAATGGATCAAATACTCATATAACAATGAAATCCATCACTTTGAAGTAGAATCCAAAATGTCTAAGTTGCCTTAAGTTTATTAGAATTTTTTTCATTACAAAATCAATGTCTGGCTACCTCACTCAGTATGATATTATATAGTTTTACTCATTTACATACAAATTGTATCATTTCATTTTTTCTTAATATATAAATATAGGTTAGGTGGTGGTGGTGGTGGTGGTGGTGGTGGTGGTGGTGGTGGTGGTGGTGGTGGTGGTGCACACCTTTAATCCCAGCACTCAGGAGGCAGAGCCAGACAGATCTCTGTGAGTTTGAGGCCAGCCTGGTTGACAGAGTGAGATCCAGGACAGGCACCAAAACTACACAGAGAAACCCTGTCTTGAAAAACCAATGTATACATACATACATA
>CABHPH010162632.1:12862-72608 GCA_902168325.1 Peromyscus nudipes
TGTGTGTGTGTGTGTGTGTGTGTGTGTGTGTAAATAATAATAAAAGAAGTAGAGATCATGAATCTTAGAGGGAGTGGGGTAAATGGGGGTATTTACATTTGAAGAGACTGGGTTAGAAATTATGTAAAAGCAATAGCCATTTATGAAATTATCAAAAATCAATTAAGAAAATGAAAGCTTGTATAAAATCAAGGTAATGAGTTCATTAAGAATTTTCTTTTGAGCCGAATGATGTTAGCACATGCCTATTAATCCCAGGAGAGGCAGAAACAGGTGTGTCTATGAGTTCACGGCTAGTCTGATCTACACAGTGTGTTCTGGGACACCAGGGCTACACAACACAGTGAAACCCTGTCTCAAAAAAAAAAAAAAGAAGAAGAAGACTTGTCTTTTGGTTACTAAATCTCAACATCTATATGACATATCTTTGACAAGCAATCCCATGTTTCAAAAATGTGGTGAATTTTATACACAAGTGGATAAAATTTATTTTGCACAGCTATTGGATGGTGATTAATAATTCTCTACTGGAACAATGATTTCCAAATATTATATCTGAGCATACAAATGTGGAACATCTTTGAATATCAAATTATTGGACATTTGCGCTTATCACAAATCAGTTCCTAACTATTTCTTGAGGACAAAGAAAAACTTAGTTGTCAACAGGTAATACATGATCCAAGATCTACCCTGTACCCAAACACTTATATTCAAAGGAGATAATCTAGGAATAGCAAAAAATATTTACTTATAATTATTATTGGTTATTATTTATTTATTTATTTTACGTACAAACCACAGTTTCTACTCCCTCCTCTACTCCTTTTCCCTCCCCCTACCTCCTTTCTACCCCTATCCTCTCCTCAGAAAGCGTAAGGCCTCCCATGGGAGTCAACAAAGCATGGCATATCAAGTTGAGGCAGGATCAAGCTCCTCCTCCCTGCATCAAGGCTGAACAAGGCTTCCCACCATAGTGAATAGGTTCTAAAAAGCCAGCTTATGCAGCAGGGACAGATCCTAGAGGCTCCATAAACAGACCAAGTTAAACAACTGTCACCATATGCAGAGGGCTTAGGTCGGTACCGGCCCCATGCAGGCTCCCTAGCTGTCCATCCAGAGTCACTGAGCTCCCACAGGTCAGCTGTCTCTGAGGGTTTCCTCATCATGATCTTGACCCCTCTTGATTATATCATCCCTTCTCCCTCTCTTCAATTGGATTCCTGGAGCTCAGCCCAGTGCTTGGCTTGTCTCTCTGCATCTGCTTCATCAGTTACTGGATGAAGGTTCTATTATGACAATTACGATAGTCACCAATCTGAGTACAGGAGAAGGCCAGGTCAGGCACTCTCTCCACTATTGCTAGGAGTCTTAGCTGGGGTCATCTTTTCGGATTCTTGGGAATTTCCCTAGCACCAGGTTTCTCCCTAATCCCATAATGGCTTCCTCTATCAAGAGATCTTGTAGCTAGAGTTTTCCTGCCTGGCCCACCGTCAGGACAAATATCTGTCACCCGCCAGTCCCACAGCCGCTCAGACCCAACCGAGTAAACACAGAGACTTATATTGCTTACAAACTGTATGGCCGTGGCAGGCTTCTTGCTAACTGTCCTTATATCTTAAATTAATCCATTTCTATAAATCTATACCTTGCCATGTGGCTTGTGGCTTACCGGCATCTTCACATGCTGCTTGTCGGGGCGATGGCTGGCAGTGTCTCCTTCACTCAGCCTTCCACTTCCCAGAATTCTCCTCTCCTTGTCTTGCCTACTTCCTGCCTGGCCACCGGCCAATCAGTGTTTTATTTATTGACCAATCAGAGCAATTTGACATACAGACCATCCCACAGCAAGATCTCTTTCATTGCTCTCCCTCTCATTCCCTCCCCCAACTCGACCATGCAAATCCCTCATCTTCCCATCCCCCACTGCTCCCTTCTACTTTCCCCACCCTGAGTTTACCCAGGAGATCTCATCTATTTTCCCTTCCCAGGGCAATCCATGCATCCCTCTTTGGGTCTTCCTTATTACCTAGTTTCTCCAGGGCTGTGGATTGTAGCCTGGTTATCCTTTGCTTTGCATTTACTATTCATTTATGAGTGAGTACATACCATGTTTGTCTTTCTGAGTCTGGGTTACCTCACTCAGGATGATTTTTTCTAGTTCCATCACTTTGCCTGCAAATTTCATGATGTCATTGTAAAACCTCTGAGTAATACTCCATTGTGTAAATGAACCCCATTTTCTTTATCCAGTTTTTGGCTGAGGGGCATCTATGTTGTTTCCGGGTTCTGACTTTTATGAATAATGCTACTATGAACATAGCTGAGCAAGTGGCCTTGTGCTATGATTGAGCATTTTGGGATGTATGTCCAAGAGTGGTAGAGCTGGGTCTTGAGGTAGATTGATTCTCAGTTTTTCTGACAAACCGCCATACTAATCTCCAAAGTGGCTGTACACGTTTGTGCTCCCACCAGTTTACTTGTAATCATATAGAGATTCTATATCTATATCTATATCTATATCTATCTATATATATATTTAGAGAGAGAGAGAGAGATAGAGAACGAGAGAGAGACCTATATATACATATATATATATAGAGAGAGAGAGGGAGATTATCACACAGTCAGTCTGTCTAGGACAATTAGGATTGAAGCAGAAATATGGAGGTCACAACGAATCTATACATTGTAGTAAATATTTATTGCAGAACTTGCACTATTGGATTAAAAATCATTCTAGTTATATTTTTGTAGTTTTTCCTTCCTCTAAATAGTATATGACATCTATCAGCAAAGACAATGAACATTTTAAGAATAAAAGGTTAGATGGATGCCATTAACCCTTTCAAAAAAACGTAGGTTTTGTATTTCCCATATAAATATATACCCACAGACAAAATTAAAAATAAGAACAGTAATCCCATGAAATACTCACTGTCAAATGTTTTAGAGAAAAATGAACAATCAGGAGCTTCATTAGCTGTTACGTGATGGTGGAACTGAATTCGCCTGTGGTGGTATTGTGTTCCCCAAAATATTGTGTATGCTAATAAACTTATCTGGGGTCAGAGAACAGGACAGCCACAATATTAAACATGAGGATAGGCAGTGGTAGCATACGCCTTTAATCCTAACATTCCAGAGGCAGAAATTCATGTGTTCAAGGATGCACCCAAGCATGGTGACCAACGCCTTTAATCCCAGAAAGCCACACCTTTAATCCCAGGGAGTGGTGGTAGAGAGCGGAGAGATATATAAAGGCGTGAGGACCAGAAACTCGAGGCATTTGGCCTGAGCAGGCATTTGGCCTGGAGAAGCGGCCTGGAGAAGCATGTGGCTGGTTAAGCTTGCAGGCTTCTAGCAGCAGTTCAGCTGAGACCCATTCTGGATGAGGGCTCGGGGCATCCAGTCTGAGGAAACAAGACCAGCTGAGGACCCAGCGAGGTGAGATAGCTGTGGCTTATTCTGTCTCTCTGACCTTCCAGTGTTCACCCCAATAACTGGCCTCAGGTTTGTTTTATTAATAAGACTCTCTAAGATTCATGCTACATTCGCCACCAAAGGTTATGGTTAGAAGGAACACTCCTAAAATCCATCAGTTAAGTAACATATACTACAGACAAATTATTGAATTCCAAAATTTTGTCATAAAATTAAATATACTGACATAAATAAACTGAATAAGGACCTTATTAATTTAAACAGTATTTTATTCCTGGCATGCATTATCTTCTGGGAACTGGATCTTTACCTTACCAAAACAATAGTCTCTCTACTGATATTGTTTAGCTAGAGTCTCATTAATTTTATAAATTAACCTAATATATAAATTGTCTCTATGGGAATGGTTTAGGTTAGGGAAAATGTACAGAAAAAATACAAGTTAACCTCATCTTTTTATTTTTGAGAATTAGAGGAATGCATATGTTTTCCGTTTTTTCCATTGCTAAACATGATGATATCAAGCCTCAGAATTGTGAAATGTACATTTCTTAAAGTGTGTATAACACTAGAGATTCTATTTGGAGAATGAAAAAGCCAATTTATAGGGAGCAACAGAAAAATGTGGAAGGGGTCCTCAAGCAAGTTGTAGTTCCTATCTTTAAATCAGACACAACCACATATATAGAGCAGCAATAAAAAGTCCTTTTCTTAAAAAAATGCAAATTGCAGTTACATTTCAGTTGTTCAAATCCAATAACCTGATTAAATAGAAAAGTAAATGTATGTGGTATTATAGGAAGCACTGCAACCATGTACAGTCTTGAGCCTTCACTAATCTGGTGTTTTTAAAGTGCAAAATACCCAGGTTATTTACTCACAGCTTGAAATTTGGCGACAGGAGCCACAAGTGAGAAAGAACATACATTTGTATTTCTGGGTGTGAGTTACCTTACTCAAGAAAATCACATCTGTTGGGGTATATTAGACTGTCGAATTGTTCCTAGTTATTGTGAAGAGCAACAGTGAACACTTCTGGGCATATAACATGGGATAACCACAGAAACCAGTGAAGTAAAGAAGGACTGTGGTAAGGGTAGGGCTCAAGAAGGCAACAGTAAGGTGCAGGTTATATGAAGGGGAAAATGATAAAAGTGGGAGGGAGAGATTTACTTGAGAAGGGTTGAGGGAGGTTAATATAGAAGGAGATGGAGGAAAATGGGACAAAACAAAAACAGCAATAATGTTTGATAAAGCCACAAGAAATTGTATTTTATATATATATATAATTATATATAATATGTGTGAGTCTTTCTTAAGGGAAGTTCTGTCACTTGGATGAAAATGCCTCCCTCACAAGAGCCATAGACTAAGAAAAACCTCATTAACTGTCATTAGCCACATCTCGTTGGTCAAGATAGTCCAAGTGACTCTCAAAACAATATAGGCTGGCATCTGGTTGTTGGAAAACCAATTGCTGTGCTCTTCTCTGGTAAGGCTATTTCTCCTGCTCTCAGCATTCCTTAGTTGCCTTTTGTTCTATGTCTACAGATGGGCTCCTTAACAATTCCTCTCCTATGTTACCAAATTTATTGATGTCTTCCTTGGTCAGGTCATGTTTAGGCAGCCATGTTGTTGGAACATCATTGGTAGAGTTTCTCTGACATTTTCAGGAGGCACAAGCTTACAGCAAACTTAGTCTTCCTCTGGGTCTTACCATCTTCACTCTTCCTCCTCGGTGATGTTCACTGAGAACCGTAGGTGTAGTAGTTGTGTTGTAGATGTATCAGTTGATGCTGGGAACTATACAGTCATGGTTCTCTGCATTTCGATTGGCTGTGGTTTTCTGTAATGTTCTGTCTTTTCCAAAAAGACATTACTTTGATGACAGGTAAGATTATACTTATCTATGGATATAAGGGAAAACATTTAGTATGTTGTTAGGAATTATGCTTGCTTAGAAAAGTGTAGGTAGTAAATAAACTCTGAAATTGTATACATACATATAACACATGGATTGAGCACATTATTAAGATAAGGCTCAAGAAACAGAGACCCATTGGTTTGCACACTCAGGAATCCCATTAAAAACACTGAACAGGAAGTCATAATTTATAATCAAAGTCCCTGTAAGGATAAAAAGAGAGAATAAAAATAAAAATTAATTAAATTATACAATATAATATAAAATAAAATGAAGAATTTTGACAAGACATTATGAGAAAAGAAATCTTCAAATATGCCATTGAGTTAATTTTTTTGTCTTTTGGCCATCTACTGCTGGGCATGTAGTCTACCCTCAAGAGTAGTTTGTTTCCCCAGTGAAAGTTGATGGGAGGAAACTAAATGTTCATGTGCAAGTAGTTTTAAATTGGAGTTTGGTTCTTGGTTTGGGATGCAAGCATGTATCTACTTATCATTTCAAATCTAAGAACCCCAACTGTGCAGACCCTTTGCATATTGCCTCAGTCTGTATGAGTTCCTCTATGTTTTAATACTGTTGATTTAGAGGGCCTTGCTTTCTTGCCATCCTCCATCCCCTCTGGCTCTTACAATATTTCCACCTCCTCTTTCATGGCATTTCCTGAGCCTCAAATGGAAGGATTTGATGGAGATACTCCATCTAGTGCTGAGTGTTCCAAGTCTCTCACTCTGTATAATGTCTGCCTGTATTTATTCCCCATCAGCTGCAGTAAGAAGCTAAAGAACAAACTTCATAGAACATAGTAAAGTATATATTTTTATTGAAAGTGATTACTGGATATGCCAAGAGTTTTATATTGCTTAGTTCCGAAATTCCAAACTAAGAGTCATAAAATGCCCCTAACTTGTCGATGGCATTAATGAGACAAATTATGATACAAATAGAGAAAATATTTTCTTCTTCCTCCAGGGATAGCTAACCTTTCACTTTCATTTTTATATATTCAGTGTGGCCAATTAGAAGCAAATGTCAGTAGACAGTGTTAGAATATGCTATTACATTATATGCATGAAATCTCTGCTTAGCAGTGTGTCCCAGAGGGATGCTTGACAGCTCATAGGAAGCAGTTTATGAGTATTCCACAAATATTAATTTTGTATACACCAGAAGTTAGGACATTTCAGATAAACAGCCTGTCTCCATGCTAGTGTGCTACAATTTAGGTAATTACAGGTATGGATATTGATATAAGCCTTGTTTCTTAACGCTATGAATATATAAAGACCAAATTCTTAGAGCTCATGCAACAAGAAAATAGCATTTCTATTTTAGAAGGTGAGACAGTTATTAACTACATAATTAACATACAATTAAATTATATATAACATATAGGTTATCAAGAGAAAAGGGATATCATCAATAATAAAGATAAAATAAACCCTTTAAACTCTCATATATAGGGATCTATATCTAAGTTAAGAAGAGCAGTTAGTTGACAACCAATGGGATTGGTGTCATGACTTCTCATATATACTAAATAAAACCTATGATGAGGAAAATAATTCCAGAAACATCAACTTTTATATTATTTAAAATGCTGTATACATGACATATTCTAAAATCAACTGTGAAACTATAACTTTTGTACCATTTTCATGGAAACATTTTCTTAGAAGTGTTTTGGATAGTAATAAATTATCAGAGATCATCATCATTTCTATGAGAATGTATTTTATGATTTATTTCAGAATAGCACATTTTCTTATATAAAATTATTTGAAATTATTCAAAATAGCAATATCAGTAGCCAGAATGACTCAATACAGTCTGATTATCAGAAAAGCACTTTTATGCTAACTGAACATTGAGGTATTGGTTCTGTCCTCTGAGCCCACATGTAACTATCATCAATTCCCCATGGCCTACTTAAATTTATACCCTCGTTATTGCCTCTGACACATCTTTCCTGAGTTTACAAACTAAGTGAAGTTATCTTTACCCTACCCTGGAATGACAGTGGTCATTAAAGAAAGTTTTCATATAAATATTCATATATGAAGTTTAATTTTTATCTTTGTAATGAAATTAATTTTTGAACACATTAAAAAGAATAGAACACAGACTTTATATTTCTGTATCATTAAAATATATTTAAGTTATGAATTATTTAAAATAAGTTTGCCTCTATCCAGCACTGAACATTACATGCATTTTATACACAAATACATTAACTCTTCCATTCAGGTTCTCTGAGCGTTCATCTGTTGTTATCAGTGGACACTGTAGTAGTTACATGTCTAGAGAGTCAGGATTTGAAGAGGTGAATTATTTGATAGATTTCTCAGTAACCTAAAGAAGAATTACAAACTAATTTTGAAAAAATGGTATGAAAAGTAACAACTCTAGATGAATCAATTTACAGTTATGGAGATAGGATATAGTGAAATTGATATGCATTCAGTCTAAGCATGCTAGAATTTCTTCCAAGTCTTTTTTAGTTAATTTATTTTAACTGTTTTGTCCTCTCTCCATTCCTTCCAGATCTTCCCTGCTTCCCTACCAACCTAACTTTATGTTCTTTCTGAATCACACTCATTGTTCCCCCATCATTCCCATCTCTTTCCCCTGTGCTAAAATAGTAAATTCTGATGTCCACTAGCACTAATGACACATGGCATGGGCTTCAATGTCAGCAGAAGACCAACAGCTTCTCTGGAATCATCCCTGCCTCATCAATAGACTGTGGCTGTTGAGGCACACAGCCTGGTAGAATGAACAGATTATGGCATCTTAGTGTTTTATGACCATGGTAACTCTTATAAGGAAAACATGTAATTGGGACTGGATTACAGTTTCCAAGTTTTAGTCCATTATCATCTGGGTGATAAAAATGGCAGCATGCAGTCAAACACAGTGCTGGAGAAGGAAGTGAGAGTTCTACATCTTGATCCACAAGTAGCAGAAGGAGACTGCCACATTAGGCCTAGCTTACACATATAAGACCTCAAATCCTACCTCCATAGTGACACACTTCCTCCAACACAGCCACACCTACTCCAACAAGCCCAAACTTCCTAATAGTGCCACTACCTTTGGGCCAAGGATTCAAACACTGAGTCTATGGGGGCCATTCATATTCAAATCATCAAAGAAAGGTTCTCTTGCCTCTCCAGTGGGATATGGGCCAGTGAGTAACCTCATTAGGGACTACCCATCATGCACTGTGAAAGAGAGTCTAATAAATCACCTTTTAACATGTATTTATACTTTTCATTTTTCTTTTCTTCTAGGAAACTCTAATACACCCTATTTCTAACTAATTCATCCTAGATCTCTATGAGTAGTCTTTCAATTCTAGCATTGAACTCAATATTTCTCTGCATCTCTTTAACTCTGACAGGATTTCAAAATATCCTTGTGTTGGATGCTTACTCTTTCTCTTTCTAGGCTTTGATCAGCACCCACCTTAATGTAATTTCTGGTCCTGTCCATGAATCCTGCCATCATAGTTCCTCTTGCCCTTATTTTTGTTTCCACTCTCACATAACTTACACAAGGAGTATTTAACCCCCAAATAAAAGGACTGTATGCTAATCCTTTGATTAACAATTCAGTGTAGTTATAAAATTTCATGTACATGAGTAACAATTCAAATACTGCACAGAAAGCTGATGACAAAAAAAACCGTCTTCCTCTTCACCCTCACCAACACTCTATTAAAATCTCCACATAGAAAATAGTGGACCTCATTAATTAATGGGAATTACATTAGAAGAAAATACAATTTGCTCTATTATTTGGTTCAATAATTTAAATTTTTAAGACTTTATTTCTGAAATAATGTAGAGCTCTAACTTACTGGTAAAAATTTTAGGTATTCTTTTTAAATTAGTTTTATTTTATTATAATTTAGTGTTTGGGTATTTTACATGTGTAGGTGAATTTCTAAAATGGTCTTATTAAATACAAAACACGGAGCCAAATATAGGGGTGAAAGCCTTAGAGAAAGAGCAGGGAAATAGGGAAAGCCACCAACCAACCTTACCTCACCTACTCTGCAGCTTCCAAATGTAAGTTACTTCCTGTCTGCCTGCACCTTTATTGCCTTGCTGTTCTGCCTTCTCATTGGCTCTCTTAGCCCACCTACCTTACTTCCTCTTCCTACACAGCGCTGTCACTTTCTGTACAGACCTCCAGGCCTCTATGGTTGTTACCGGGATTAAAGGCATGTGTCACTACGCTTGGCTCTGTTCCCTAGTGTGACCTTGAACACACAGAGATCCTGCCTGCTAAGTGATCAGATTAAGGGCAGGTGGTAACCCAGCCTGACTTCTTTGTTTACTTAAAATAGTTTGCTATTTCCTCTGATATCCAGACAAATTTTATTAAAGCACAAATGAAATATCACCACATACATGCCTGCATGTGTGTACTCTACTTGCGTGTACGTTCTCTATGAAGGCCAGAGGAGGGCGTTATATGCCCTGGAACTGGAGTCACAGAAAGTTATGAGAGGTCATGTGAGTGCTCGAAATAGAATACACATCCTCTGATAGTGCAGTCAATGCTCTTGTCATCTCTACAGCCCCAGTTTTAGATCGTCTTTATTCCCCTTGGGAAACAATATACGAATATTTACAATGCTGATAGCATGACTCCCTCCACTTCTCCTTTCTTCTATTGTTAGGTCAGATTTGAGTGTCAGAAGATATGGTGAATTCCCTTTTATTAAAAATAGAAGAAGGAGAAGGAAGAGGAGGAGGAAGAGGGAAAGGAAAGAGAAGGAGAAGATATACAAATATTTTTATTTCATTCTTTAAGAGACAGGAATATTTTCAGTTGTGAGCCTAACCTTTAATGGCTGAGCTATTCCTCCAGCCCAATGCCTTCATCCAGTAACTGATGGAAGCAGATGCAGAGATCCACAACAATGCACTAGGCTGAGCTCTGAGAGTCTAGTCAAAGAGAGAAAAGAGGGATTCTATGAGAAAAGGAGGTTAAGATCATGATGGGGATATCTACAGAGAAAACTGAACCAAGCTCAAAGGAACTCATGAACTTTAGACTGACAGTTGTTGAACCTGCATGGGACCAGACTAGACCATCTGCATAAGAGAGACAGTTGTGTAGAGGGGTCTGTTTGAGGGGCCCCTGGCAGCGCGATCAGGATCTATCCCTGATTCATGAACGGGCTTTCTGCGTCCCATTACCTAGGGTTGGACACCTTGCTCACCCCTAATAAAGTAGAAAGGGGCTTGGTCTTGCCTCAACTGAATGTACCAGGCTTACCTGCCCCCATGGGGGGGACTTACCCTTTTGGAGGAGGGGATGAGCTGTGTGGGGATGGTGGGAAGGGAGCTGGAGGAGGGATGGGGGGAATCTGTGGTTGATAAGTAAAATGAATAAAAAATTTAAAAAAATAAAAAATACATGTATATATGGCAGAGAGAGAGAGAGAGAGAGAGAGAGAGAGAGAGAGAGAGAATGAGAGATTTATAATTCCAAATCTTACTAGGTTTTTAATTGCTTTCAGAGAAGAAAAGTCTGTATGTTCTGCTATAGAGTCATATTTATGCTCTGTGTTGTCTATGTACCTAAGTAAAAAGTTTAAAACAAATGCATACTTTTTCCATGATTTCTTAAATGTTGTTTATTGAGTGTCTTAGGGTTCCAATTGCTGTGAAGAGAAACTATGACCATGGCAACTCTTTATAAATGAAAAGGTTTAATTTGGGTGGCTTACAAATTCAAAGGCTGAGCCCATTATCATCATAGTGAAAATCATGGTGGTATGCAGGCAGCCATGGTGCTGGAGAGGGAGCTGAGAGTTCTACATCTTGATTCACAAGCAACAGGAAGTAAATTGTGTGCCACACTGAGCTGAGTATAGCTTGAGCAAATGAGACCTCAAAGCCCATCCCCACAGTGACACACTTCTTCCAACAAGGTCACACTTCTTAATAGTGCCACTCCCTTTGGGGACATTTTCTTTCAAAACACTACCCCAAGCATTCATAAATAATGTAAAAGATGAAAATATTCAAACTGTTAGACATTTGAATAAGTAATTCAGACATGCAGACAAGGACTGAGGCAGAGCCATGGAAATGCTACGCAAGTACTCTACCAGTAAGGTATATCTTCAACCATTATCAACTACTTTATTGTTTTTGTTTGCTTGTTTGTTCTTTTGAGACAAGGCCCCATTATGTAGCTCTGGTTGTCCTGAAACTGGTTGTATAGCCTAGGATAGCCTGAAATCACAGAAATCCATATGCATCTGCTTCTGGAGTGCTGGGATGAAAAGGCCGTACCACCATATCTGGCATCAATCACTTTTAAGAGCATTCAAAGCATTTCTCAGAAGCACAATTGTATCCAAATTACTTTTCATGGTCTATGGGGAACTGTAACTACTTGAGAATAGTGAAATTCCCCCATATTAATACAGTGACTAAATATTAAAGACATTTGTTCATTTCTTCTTTCAAATGTGTACGACCTGAGCTATGATGAAAGCCTTGACTCAGATAAATCCGAAACCAAGGCATAGCATTTCCAATGCATCCATCTGCCTTGAGCTTCACTATGCTATGGTTAGTGCTGTAGGTGATTTGTAATTTGACTCAAGGATCAAAACAAGACTGAAGTTCAAAAGTCAGAGTACATTATACCACTCACATTTTCATGTTACCAAAGGCAGTCATAAATAAGGAAGCTTGCATAACTTCACTACTGAAAAATTGGGGATAGAGTAGACTTAAAAATGGCATTAACATGGGTTATTGGGGAGTTAGGGGTTTATTAGAAAAGTTATTAATACCATGTGTATACAGATAGGCAACAATAAGGATGGGCCTCTGAGGAGAGAATATGAGGGCCCAAGTAGCAGAATTTGTATTTCTTACACATTTCAAAGTCAGAAGAAATTAGTGTATTGTAAAAGGGTTTCCCCTTTCTTGATATTATCTATTGAAATAATGAACATCTCATAGCTGACCATATAATTTTTAATCTATCTATTTATTTTTGTTTTTTCAATACAGGGTTTCTCTGTATAGCCTTGGCTGTCCTGGAACTCACTTTGTAGATGAGGCTGGCCTTGAACTCAAGGATCTGCCTGCCTCTGCCTCGGGAGTGCTGGGATTAAAGGCATGCACGACTGCCACCCAGCCAGACCATACAATTTTTTAAAAGGAAGAAATGAGCTAGAATTATGATTACAAATGTCTTTTATTTTATTTTTATTGCAGATAATTTATTTATACAATACATCCTAATGATTCCTGTTCCTCTACTCCTTTCATTTCCTCTCCATCTCTCTTCCCATTTGATTCATCCACTTTCTGCCTTCTGTAGAAGACAAACAGTCATTTAAGGGATAATAATATACTATAATAAGATAAAACAGAAACAAATTGGAATAGAAAAAAAAACAAAGCAAGAAAAAGAACCACACCCAGACAAAGGGCACAAAAGCAGATAACAGATATAGACAGAGCACCCACTAATTTTCATTCATACACTCAGAAATCCCATGAAAATTCAAAACCAGAAGCTATAATATACGCAAAAGACCTAAGGGGTAAAAAAAAATTAAAATGAAATTTAAAGAAAGATAAAATTTCATTCCTGGACAAGAAAAACTCTGAAGCATGACTGCAATCAAAGGGGAAAATATTTCTTGGAAAAGAGTTTTCCTAGAATTCTAGCAACTTTTCAAACCTTGAAAAATGAGACAGAATTCGAGACAATGTTGTTATACTTTAACCTGGACTGCCCAGACGGGCACATTCCTGACTCTCTATTTAAACATTATAGAACTTCAAGACTCCTAAGATATACTTAAAGTAGGTCATTCAGTCTCTTTGTGGCCACATTGACCAAATTCACTTTTTACTTTTGACTATTAATTTGGCTGCTTAAATAGTCTTTTCATGAGCAAGTGGTCAAATGATTTTTGGGGGCCAAACAGATTGAGAACCAAAGTGCAGCAGGAGTGCTTTTGATGAAGATTTCCTCTGATCCACAGAACTACTGCTCAATCCCTCAAAATGCTGATGATATGAAATGAATAGAAGCTAGTAGGTCAGACAATAACAATGAAGGAAAATTACTTATATTTATGCATTTTGTAGATCTTTTTCAAGGCTAGTTTACATGAATGATATAGATAAATTTAAATCATTTGAGTAAAAGAGTATTCTCAATATATCAAATAAAGAATGCTACAAAAATTTCATGGATTCTGAGATAAATTTTGTAGTATATTACATAAAATCATGAGTTATTAATTTGTGAAGATGATTAGAGTTTAGGATGTAAAAGGATTTGTTTAGTAAGCAGAGGATTTTCTCACAAATGATACATATACCTATCGCCTTTCAATAATAAAAAGTTACAAAGGATATTATTATTTCTATTTGTTGATTGTGTAATTAATCTTCCTGCAGAGGGTATTGGACAAATTTATAGTTTCAACCTTTAGTACAGAATTGATATTACTGTTGAGATTTGGGATTGCTAATAGCTATCTATTCCCAGTGTAGCAACAGACAACCTTTACAAAAAGCATTTAATAAATACTGCTTCCGCTAAAGAAAAAAAAATTGCATGAGAGATATTGACAAAGAGCAGGTAGTATAATAGAGAACATTATAAAAATGATAGACAAAAACAAGTTGATTCTGTGAACATGTTTTATGGCCAAATCAGAGATTTTGAGCAAACACATCTTTAAAAAAATTTTATAGAAAAATTAATTGTACCTAGGCATTTTATTTTATAAAGATATAAACTATTTAAAATATTTATAATTAAAATGTCAATTTGTTTTTTAATTAAGGACATTTGCAAAATAGTCAATAATATCATCATTTTTCCACATGAAAATATGTTAGCAATGCATGGAAAATTTATATTATTTTATATGAACTGATTTAAAAGTTTATGAATGTATGAAATTATGTTTCAGTAAATAAACTTGTGGTAAATAGCTCATCATTTCATATAACATCCTTATTAATATTAATTAATGTGAAAATCTGTAATTTAATTATTAGACATAATATTTTCATTTTCAGATATAAAGTGTTCTGGAAAGGTTACAATTGTCTATATTTGCAGCATGATTTCTTTGTAACTGAAGATTGTTTTGAAACATGACTAAATAAATATTGAGTGCTGTATATATTAAGATTTGGGCAGTTTTGGCTCAATAGTGCAAAAACAATATGCTTGGAACCAGTGATTAAACGTGACCTTTTTATTACAGAAATAATTAGTTCAGTGGTTGTGTAATCAGAGTATGCACTTAAGAGAAAGTGACAATGAAAGTCTAAATCATGAACAGGAGGCAGGGTACTAGCCTTCTTTACTGTGGCCAATGTGATCAGTTTACAAATGCCAATTTTATATGCCATTTATTGTTCATGGCAAAGTTTTGGACAAGTATATGGAAATAATTCTTACTTGGCTTTTATACTTCAGTTTCTTCTTTTTGTGGCAAAATATGCACATGCACAATTTCAAAGGAATTCATTTTTTGGCTCATGGTTTCAGATACTATTATGCACTATTATGGAAGACTGGCTATTTCCTTTATATCTGGGCTTTAGGTGAGTTGAATATTATGTTGGGTGAAACTGTGTAGTGGATCAGAACTGGTTAGCTCATGGCAGACAGCAGGCAGGAGAGAAGGTGAACCCAGGAAAGAGATGGATTCAACAATATTTCTATTTATGTCAAGGAAGTTTGACCTCTTACTTTCCCTTATATCTCAATATTTTCACCACAGTATAAATCCATTAATCAATTAATTTATTGATGATGTCATGCCTCATAAATTAACTAACAAAAAATGATTGGATTTTCTAAATGGAAATCAAGTCTTTCACAAAAAAGAGGAGTCTTCGAAGGACATATCAAAGTATAATATTTGTGTTGTATTCTATAGAAAATTTCATAGCTCACTTAGTAACAAAATTTTAAGATATAATTGAATACAAAAATGTAGTGTAAATATAATATCAAGAAATGTTTATTCAAAGGTGGAACATCTTATGGCACAAGCTATATGTTCTACTAAACCAGTAAAACTTCATTTTCTCTGTGAATACATCTCCTAGAGTCTTCAACAATCCATTTTATAAAATATCATGTCAAAAAACCCAATGACCTAGCTCCATATGCCATGTCCTACTGCAAGAACAATCTATATCTATCTATCTATCATCTATCTAACTATCTATCTCACATATATATATATATATTCAAGACAATATGTCTCATCACAAATCAACCCCATAGTAATGATCTTCAAGAAGAACAAATTAGCTCAAATTCAAGACAAAGAATTCAAAAGGATAATTGTCATTACAAATATAAAATTCATTATTCAAAGAATTCAATAAGGACATGAATGAACTTAAAGAGACCAGAAATAAAGTGAAATCCAGGAAAACACGAACAGCTAATGAAAGAAAAGGGTGAGTCAGAGCATTGTTTTAACGAAAATAGATTTCAACAAAGACGTAGAAATGGTGAAGAAAATCCAAATTGAAATGAAGCTAGCAGTGAACAAATTCAAGATGACTATCGCAATGCTGCATGGAAAGACTCAAAAACATATTGATCACAAAGAAGACATCATTTCAGGACTTTAAGAAAAGTTAGAGGTATTACTTCATTCAATCAAATAAGATAATGTATTTAAAATACATATGAAAACAATAGTCAGAATATTTGAAATACCATGAAAAGACAAATATGCAAGTTCTTGGCAGAATAAAAGGATAAGAATTCCAGGTCATAGTCATAGAAAGCATTTTCACTAAAGTCATAGAAGAAAATTTCCAAAATCAAAAAAACAGAGACCCATTTAGGTATAAGTAGTCTATAGATTGCCAAATAGAAATACTACACTGAAGTTAAAATACAAAGAAAGAGCTCTAGGAATAATGGGCAAAGTCCTCCAAAAGAAGTCTATCATATTAGCAGCTGATTCCTTGATGGAAACTGTAAAACCCAGAAGACTTCAGAGCAATGTTATTTAGGTTCTGAAAGACCAGAGACACCATTCCTGGCACTTGTGCGAATAAACTTACATTCATAATTGAATAAAGCAGAACTTTTCATGATAAAAGACACTGAAAGAATTTATGAACAGTAAGAAAATTATAAAGAGAATTCAGAAATGAATATTTCACATTGACAGTTTTGATAAACATGTCCAGGGGTGGGCGTCATGGGAAGGTAAAAGGTGATGCTACATTACCTATTAGCCAATGTAAGAATAAGAAAACAAACACCAAAAAATTGGCAAAATGATTAGTGATAAACATCTGTGGTAGTTTGAATTAGAACAGCCTCATGAACTCATATGTTTGAATATTTGGTGTCTAGTAAGGGGAACTATTTGGAAAAGATTAGGAGATGTGGCATGGCTGGAGTAGGTGTTGCTCTGAGGGGGAGGTATGGCATTAGAAATAGGAATTGAGGTCTTAAAAAGTTCACCCCAGGTCCAAGGTCTGTCTGTCTGTCTGTCTGTCTATCTATCTCTGCTTGGTATAAACTTAGCTACTACTCTAGTACCATGCCTGTCTACACACTCCAACACTCTCCACCACGATGTTCATGGACTAGCCCTTTAAAACTGTAAGAGAGTCCCCAATTTCTTTGGTCACAGTGTCTTCTCACAGCAATAGAACAGTAACTAAGACAATATGTGTGTCAAACTCACATTGAAAATTCACCATCACAGTCATAATCTGTGCTTTAAGCAATGTGAGGTGTTCATATATCATTGAATTTCACAGATTTAACCTTGAAATTGTAGTACAAGTCTAGTAAGTGATTATCAGTTATGGTGCAAAAGCTCATTTCCAAATATATTTAATGCTAATTCTTGAGAATTATCCTGGTTCTCAAAAAAAAAAAACAAATTAAACTCCATTATTTTCTGCTTTAAGTGTTCCATAAAATATTCACTGGTCATTTTAGGCTCCCAATGTCCCAGAGACAACATGCTAAGATGTTATTACCAAGTTCTGTGATTAATGTTAGTTGGATCCTAGAAAGAACCAATTCGGACAAGATGATAAATGGCCCAGACATCCAGGTATGAAGGTAAGAATCATTTCTTGTAGTAAAGAATGAAGGCCTGCCGAGGTGCTTCTTGAGAGTAGAGGAAACATAGGATGGGTAGTGGAAACAGTACTTACCTTTTAATTTTACAGTAATTAATTTAAATTTTATATTTTTGCTTTAGATCAGGAACTCCTCCTTGTGTCCTAAGAGGGCAGGAGAGAGTCACAATCAAACTGCAACAGAAAATAGCAAAAGCACCTAGTTCCTCCTTCATTTGTGATCTTGCTCTTTTGTCAGTGAGTAAGCAGGTGGTTTGAAAGCACAGGAAATAAAGACAGCCACTAAGGATATGAAAACCCGTTGAGAATATTCTTGAATTGGAATACTCTAAAGCTAATTTTCATAATGCATATCATGTTCTGAGATTATGACCCTAAGATGCATTATTAAAACTCTATTCAAAGAAAAGTAGTTCACAGATAATATCCCCATCTTTTATGTACTTGAACATTCAGAGACAGATTATGATGAATTTGTCTCCTCCTTTTCCATTTAGTGTATTTTAAAGACTGGAGTAAAATTGTATCATTTGGAACCATCTCTTTCCCAGTACAGAAAAAGATATTTGTCCAACAGTTCCAGAAAAACTATGTTACTGTGAATACCATATACTGAGTATTTCCAATGTTAAAAACACTCCATGTCTACTATTTCTATTATCTCTCAGAATAGTTATTCTTTACAACATTTACTTATTGAAAAAAGTATATACCTATATATTTATTGCAAATATTGTCCTGGTGAATACTTGAAAAACAAACATTGTAATAAATGGGAAAATTAGGAATCACTTGAGATAAAATTTTATTGGTTTCAATTTTTAAATTTTCATAAGTGCATATTCATATTTGTTCTATTACTCTCAGCCATCCCAGCACCCCCGTATCTATCTTCTTCCAATTTTCTAATACCATTTTCATTCCTGATTTTCTAGAGTCCATTTATTCTAATCTAGTTTATTTCTTTTAATGGGCCAAAAGTGATGTACTATTTATATTCTACAATTGACATGGTTTCACACTTATAGCTGAATAATATGGTATCTACCTAATGTCTATTTATCTGTCAGTCTATCATCTATCTTTCTATCTATCATCTATCTATCTATCTATCTATCTATCTATCTATCATCTATCTATCTATCTATCTATCAATCATCTATCTATCTATTTACCTATCAATCATCTATATGTGTGCCTGTGTGTGCGTCTGTGTGTCTCTGTATGTCACTTTTTATAACCATCCAGTTATTTGCTGATGGAAATGTAAGCTGATGCTAATCGTGTGCCTTGGCTATTCTGAATAGTGCCTCAGTAAACATGGTATGCAGGGTATCTCTAGTGTATGATGACTTAGATTCCTTTGTAGCCTGAAGTGATACAGCTGGATTATATGGTAATTATGAGCAATCTCCATGAAGATTTCTACCGGGGTTGCATTAATTTATGGTACCTAAGAATTCTTTCTCCATATAGTCTCACTAGCATTTGTTTTGTTTGTTTTCAGTTTATTTACTCGGTAGTCCTGTGTATGTGATGGAATATCAGAGCAGTTATCATTTTCATCTACTTGATAGATAAGTACTCCCACACCCTAGAGATATTGAACAATTGTACTTCTCTCAGAAATGTCTGTTCAATTCATTTATCAATATATTGACTGACAATTGTTTTTGTTGTTGTTCAATCTCTTAAGTTATTTACATATGCTGGAATTAATCTTATGTCAAGTATAAAGTTAGGAAAGGAATCCTATACAACATCTGTTAATGGCTACTTTGAGATGTAGAAACTTTTGACTTGAAGTAATCCCTCTTTGTTATTCTTCTAACTATTTCCCAAACCATGCCCAAGTCCTTTTCAGAAAGTCATACTCTTACTTAGATCTTAGAGAGGCTTGCCTCACTAGTCTCAGAAACTGGAAGCTTATATTAAGGTATGTGATTCATTTGCAAACTCTCTCTCTCTCTCTAACACCCACAAAGACACTTTAATTAGACATTAGTGAATTACATATCATTAAAACTTATGAAAATACTGACAATTACTATAATTGATATCTTATGTTCTTTTTATAAAATTTAATTATACTGTCACGTGTATGTGATTGCCTATTGGGACCAGAAGAGGATCTCAGACTCCCTGGAGCCTGAGTAACTCCAACTGCCCAAAATGGATTCCAGAAACCAAACTCGGGTTCTCAGAAAAGTAGCAAATGTTCTGCAATTGCCTAGTTATCTCTCCAGGCCCTATATTTGGCCCCTTTTAAACTTTTACATTCAGCTAACATGTACTGACAATTGTATGTATGTAGACATTTTCATGATTTTACTTCAACTTGTTTATAACACAGTAGTTTTCAGGATGCCATGTAGACCTTACTTTTTTGCTTGTTCTTTTTAAGCAAAATTCCATTACAAAAATAAAAACCAGTCTTACAATTACTTAATACATTTTATTTAAAAAAGCAACAAAATATAATGCAGAATAATCTAGATCATATATTCACTAAAATGAGAAAAAAGAATATTGAAATTTAAAATAGGATACAATTAGAAAGAATTTTAGTCCTATGACAATGATAATTTAGCAAATTGTGGTTGTGGAATGACATATTAGTATATATCATTAACAGAGTGCCTTCATATCATCACACCAGATTGCCATTATTGTCATTTTTAGTGGGTGGAATAGCATATTTCAATTGAACATTGCTTCCTAAGTGTCAAAGAGATCTTATATAGTGGTATTTTATTTGTACTGAAATGTGATTTTATTTGTATGTTAATAAATAAAGTTGCCTAGGGGTCAGAGCTATTAGCAAGCCATAGCGAAAGCTGGGCGGTGGAGGCTCACGCCTTTAATCCCAGCACTCGGCAGGCAGAGCTAGGTAGATCTCTGTGTGTTCAAGGATACAGTCGGCATTGGAGACACAAGCTCCAATGTGTGTCTGGAGGTCTGTACAGACAAGCAGTGACGAGGCAGTCATGTGGTTGGGTTTACAACCAATGAGAAGGCAGAACAGGAAGTCTTTATAAGACAAACGCACAGGAAGTAGCTCCTCTTTTTTGGAGAGGTCTCCTGGCTGAAGAGGCTATCTGGAAGCAGGCGGGTAAGGCTCTTAGCTCTGACCTCTTGGGCTTTTATCTTTACATTGGCTCTGTGTTTCTTATTTAATAAGACGATTGGTTACTTCTACAATCTTGTATATGTTATTCCTTCTACTTTTCAGAATAACTCTGTAAGGAAACAAATGACTACGACAAACCCCTCTTCTTTTTTTAATAAATGAAGAAGTCATGGTTTTAAGAAAATTTGGGCACAGCTACAGTAACTGGCCCACTTTGAATCCATGGCATACAATTCTGAGACCAGTATTTTATGCACTAAAACGACAAGTGTTCTGAAAATTGAGTATCAAACAGTAAGTATCACAGTAACGATGACACAACTTAAATTATTCTAACACTGGATGCAAATGTATACATTGACTAAGAGCCTGTTTGTTTGCATGCATTTGATATTTCAAATCAAATTGCTTCAAGTCCATATAATGCATTAGAAATCATGCCGGAACATCAAAAACAACCCAGATATTTAGAACCAACCATAACTTGTTTGTAATTAGCTTACAATAACACAAACATGATTCAGCATAATCTTTGTTTTAAAGGACCACATCAACCTGAGCTGCTTGGGTCCAAGAACCTTGGCTAAGGGGCAGTGAGGAAATGAAAGAAGGACAGATGCAGATGGGGATGTGCTTCTTCTGATGGGGGTTCTGCTATTGGAACCTAAGCAGGTTTATTAGGACCGCAAGGGGAGGCCTATGAGCACCACATGCCTGCCTATAGGCAAACCTTATCTGAATGAGGGTGATATGTCGTTGTGTCTCCTAGGGTTAGTGTCAACAGTTTGATACTCATGTGATGCTTGTTGGGAAAGTATAAGCAAAGACATATTGTAGTCTGTATGTGCTATGTTGCTAAATAATTATACATCTCAGAGCATCCCACATATGAAGAGAACTTCAGTTAACTCAATATTTTTCAACTTTCTTTCATTATATCTACAAACAGGTAAAAAAAAAAAAAAGATATTTCTTCTGCAGTCCCAGCCATTAGATAATCTTAAATTCAACTCGCGTGATATTTTTATGCACTTTACATATTTTAACTGAGAAATCATCACACCAGGTGATAGCACACATAAGGGATTGTATGTCAATCACAACCAGAGATTTACTAACATTTTTTTGACTTGTAATGTGATGTGATGCTACCTAAATATTTATATTTCCAACCAGAATCAGTTTCATTACTTTAAATGCAGAAAGTTTGCTTTAGTAAGGCTAATAAACTTTACATAATAAACACAAGGGTGATGTGACTGCTCAATATATATGAACAGTTTTACAGGAAAATGTGCTCACTTGAGGAAAAAAAATGTTCTTATTTTAAGCCTGGTAGTTCTAAAGTCCAAAAGCAGGGAATTACGGACTGCAAATGTGATGTGTGCTGTCTCTGCTCCCAGCACCGTCCAAAGGTCCTCAATTAGTATTTGGCCATTGAGCAAGTTTGTGCTTCAGCTAGTTTCAATGTTGGTTTCTTTTCACGTTTGGAGAGACAAGTACCTCTTGTTTGGCTGACTGTGTTGACTCGGACAAAATTGGACTCGTTTCTGCCTGGGCCTGATAATGTAACATCGCTTTAATTATGCAGACCTTGTTTGTCTGGTAAATTTCTAAAACTTACGTCAATGTTAACTTAATCTTCTTTTATACCTCTTTACAGTTAGGTACTGGCCCCAAGGTCACGTTGCTTGGAAACAAGAATAATAGAATGCTTCCTGGTCAAAATAGCTTTGAGAGGCTTTGCTTAATTTACTGCTAAAAATGGCCTCATAGATATCCTGGGAGAGATAGAATAAACTTCAAACTTAAAGATATAAAAAGAAAAAAAATAGTTATAAGGTAGCCACTATTTGATTTGTACACATGAGGAATTTTGTTAAAGGATCTTTTGCATGAAAGACAATTTGTCAGTCTCAGCAGATGACTTGGTCTCTTAGCAACAAGCACATATGTCTAAGGTGTGCCTAACTACAGGGAAATTGCATGTACTTCTGTTGAAATATTGCCAAGTATCTTCTGAAGCATTGCATCTATTATATTAGTAATTAACTACTGAATGAAGCCACTCCACATGTTCTTCTAAAGAAAATTGGATATGAAAATTACTGTTATATTTATGTCTCATTGACTTGTTAACAAGGTTCAAAACAAAACTTAAAGGGACCCCTATTCAAATTAAACCTGTTTCTATCAGTTTGTGTTACATCCAACTTCAGACAGTTATTTACTTGCTTGATAATTGCTGTAAGTATTTTCCATGTAGTATTTTTATAGGTGCATCATCAAAATACATATTCTATTATGTATCACCAGCACAGACATTAGTCAATAAAAGGCTGACAAATGTACAGGTGAATAACAATTTTTCTATCTTATTTGTAATTTCTCCAGTGACTTGCATAGTGTTTGAACAAGTTTAAACTCATACCAGCAGTGATAATAAAGTTTGTTCTGCCACGGCCTGACCAGCAGCATTTGTTACTATTTGTTATCTTGGTGTTAGCCATTATGACAGGGCTGGAATGAATGTAATACTAAAGTTGTTTTTGTTCGTATTTTTCTGATAGTAAAGGATATTGAATATATTTGTTTTTCATTTAAGTTTATTTTAAAAGATTAAGAGCAGTACATTCTCAGTGCTGAGATATGTCTTTCTAGGTATTGTATTGGACAGATTTTTAAGTTCTTTCTGGCTGTTTGTTTCTTATTTTAAGAACTGCCAATTTATTAATTAGAAGGCTTTAGTTTTATTAAACTTATTGTCTGTTTAATTTTTTTCCAGGTTGAATGATGCAGATCTAATTGTACTAATCTCCTGCAAGTGGTTATTCAGCTTTACCACTAGTTGATGGACAAGCTGTTGTTGTTGTTTTACATTGTTGTTGTTGCTTGTTTTTAACCACTATAAAATTCTTGTGATTTTCCTAAAATAGTAATGTTAGTTATTTTCGCTGTTACCCTGCAAGGAAATGTCACGAAACGCAACAGAATCCACTAATAGAGTTTATTGGAGGACAGGGATAGTGAGTGCCCGTACGGGGAGACACATGTGTATAGAAGGAGAGAAAAAGAAAGAGAGAGAAATGGGGAACATGGCGCCGGCTTTTAAAGGCAGGGCGTGCAAGGTAGACATAGATGATGTAGGCACGCTGCACGCTTGCGTGGCTACATGACATCACGGATCCTGGTCACGCGAGACACCTTGACCCAGAAATGGCTATCTTGACCTGGAACTGGCTAAGCGGAAGTGTCCGCTGGGCATATGCAAATACGCCCAACCTTGGGGCATGCTGTGAACCCTTCAAGTAAGTTACCAGAGCCACGTGGGTTATTACTTGGTTTTCTATGTCGATTAATTTGTCTACATGTAGACAGTACCATGTGTCTTTGTCACTGGGGTTCCATAGTATAATTTGAGTTCAGGTGTTGTGACACATCTAACAGTAGTTATTCTGTTTTGTACTATTTTGGGTATGTGCGATCTTTACTGTTGTGTTTAATATGTCTATATATATATTTTATATATATATATTATAAATGAATGTATTTGTGGGTATCTAGCATCACCCATGTGAAGGTATCCACAGAGACCACCAAAGACCACATATTGTCTTAGAGTCTAAGTTAGAGGTTATTGGGAGCCACCTAATGTTTGTGTGTTCTGGGAATTTGGGATTTCCAGAAGAACAGCACATGCTATTAACCCCCAGCCTGTAGTAGACTATTATTTTAAGGTGCATTATTTTATGTTGCATTTGTTTAACTCTGTGAAGCTGTGTTACTGTGCCTGTGTAAAACACCTGATGGTCTAATAAAGAGCTGAATGGCCAATAGCGAGGCAGGAGAAAGGATAGACAGGGCTGGCAAGCAGACAGGACATATAGAAGGAGAAATCTGGGAAGAGGGTTGGGAAAGCTAGGAGCCAGAGAAAGAGGAGGACTCCAGAGGCCAGCTCCACAGCAAGCCACGGAGTAAGAGTAAGATTTACAGAAGTAAGAGAATGGGAAAAGCCAGAGGCAAAAGGTAGATGAGATAATTTAAGTTAAGGAAAGCTGACAAGAAACTAAGACAAGCTAAGGCCGGACAATCATAATTAGGTATATGCTGTGGGATATCTTTCTGTATGCTGTGAATATGTGTTGCTCTGACTGGTTGATAAATAAAGCTGTTTGGCCAATGGTGAGGCAAAATAAGGTTAGGCAGTACATTCCAACTGGAGAGAGAGGAAGAGGAAAGGAGAGGCAGAAGAGACAGTGCGAGCCGCTGCCAGGAGGAGCAAGATGTGAGAGTACTGGTAAACCATGAAGCCACATGGTAACTTATGGATAAATAGAAATGTGTTGTTATAAGAGCTAGCTAGCAAGAAGCTTAAGCCATAGGCCATCCAGTTTGTAAATAATATATACCTTTGTGTGTTTACTTGGGACTAAGCAGCTTCGGGATGTGAGTGGGAAGGATTTGTCCAGACCACGGATTGGGCAGGATGCAGGAAAACTTTGACTTCTGATTACAAGTATAAGCCTCTGTGTGTGATTTATTTGGGAGCTGGGTGGCATGCCCCCCCCAAAAAGAAGAGTAGAAGACAACCAACACCACCAGTCAACTCTCCAGTGTGATTGTTTGTGTTTCTCTATGAATTTTGGTATTTTTCTTAAGTTCTGTGAAGAATTTATGGGGATTGCATTGAATTTTTAGATTACTCTTGGTAATATAGCCATTTCCACAATATTAATTCTGTGAATTTAAGCACACAGAAAGTCTTTTCACTGGCTGGTATCTTTCTAATTTATTTTGTTAGTGTCTTAAAACTTTCGCTATAAAGAGATTTCTCTTTGGTAAGTTTTATCCCTAGGTTTCTTATCTGGTGAGGGGTTCTTTTGAATGGTATAGTTTTCTTAATCTATCTTTAAATTGGCCATTGGTATACTTGAAAACTATTGATTATTTTATGTTACTTTTTCAATTGTGTAACTTTAATGTAAGTAAAATATTTCCTTGTATGTTTTAAATAAATATATACAAAACCATTATAAAAATAATATCCTCTGCATTTTTCGACTTATAGCTGGCTAATGTCATGACTGGTTAAGATACCAGTGATGAGAGAGGGTAGAGATTAGTAAATTGAATTTACTTTGGAATTTAGAAAACATAAATTTTAAAGTAGATTTTCCCTATTAGAGATGAATTACTTGCTATTTTTGACATCATCTCTAAGTCAGAAATCCATAATGTGTCTTATTGAATTATAATTAAATTCAACTTTTAGTGACCATGCTGTAAACATAATATTTATACCTAATGTTAAATCAAACTATTTAAGCCCAAACCAAACAGTAGGAAATTAGAAATGTATTCTAACATTTTATTTCTTGTGGATTGAGCTCAGCAAAATAAAATAAACATGTGTCCATAATATAGAAAGGATTCATTTTCCATGTCAGTTACTCAGTGTGTAATTAAATTTCTGGTGGAGTCACTCTTCTAACAGGGCATGTATTCTGAATAAGTCCTCAGATTGCGGTACGGAGTTTATGTTTACCAAGTGTCTGGAGGGGTAAACTAAATAAGGATTTCTAACTGACTGGGAATCAGTTGAGATTCTCGTCCCCTTTTGTTTGCTTTTGTTCCTAGAGATGAGAAAATGTCAATTAACTCTGTCAAAAATCACACTGGTAACCTTTCTTCCAGCTCAAATATAAAATCTCTAAGAGAACTCAATAAAAAAAGAACCAAATTAAAGAATTCAAAGCCACTTAAAGTCATTTTTTTGTGACACCGTTTCATATAATACACTACTAAAAGTTAAAATAGAGGCTATTTGTTTCAAATCAAGTGACAGCCAGTAATTAAAATCAGAGAGGTAAGCCATATTGACTGACAAATAGTAGTGCTAATATGCAGAGTAAATCCTGAAATTCAGACAATGCTCTTAAGCTATACATATTTTCAGTCTTTGTAAACAAAATGAAATATCACTGGGTAACACATTTTATGTACTTTTATAATTTTAATTCAAAATAAAATATTTTAAAACTTATCTTTGTACTCTGCTATTTTTTATTTTTCTATTATAGTAGTGAATTTTTCATATTTTAAATATCTTCAATTCCTCTGATACACAATTTAATCTTTTAGTGGAAATGTAATGTTTTGATTTACTTGTTTCACAAGTGCAAATTTATGCTTTGAAAATGTATGTTGAATTTAATCTTACACAATTAACTATTATAAAAATTAGTTTTAGTGAATTTTATTCATATACAATGAAATTTTCCCTTTTTGCTTATACAGATTGATGAATTTTGGTTCATGTAAATATCACCCTATTCAAATATATGAGTTTATTATGTTGAAATGTGTTTTGTTGTGCTTGTTAGTTTTATGACAAGTTGTCACAAGTTTGAATCATTTGGGAAGAGATAACTTCAGTTAGGGAAACGCATCAACCATTTTGGCCTATGGGGCATTTTCTTGATTTGTAATTGCTGCGGGAAGGCCCAGACACTGTGAGGAGCGCCACCTCTGGGCTGGGGATCCTGGTGCTACAAGAAAGCAAGCTGAGCAAGGCTTGAGGAGCAAGCCCATGAGCAGTAATCCTCCAAAGTATCTGCTTCAGTCCCTGCCTCCTGGTCGAGACCTTGAGTTCCTGCCCTGATTTCCCTTCACGATGGCCTTTGGTATTTTATAGCAGAATGTGGTTTTTTATGCTCCTAACTAAGGAAAATAGGACTTTTTTATTTTACTGTGAGTTGGAATAGAACTCATAGACTGAAAAGACCTTTCTCCTTCTACCTCATGAAAATGTAGGAATAAAGGGATGTATCTTATATTACATTTTCTCTGTTTTCTCAGGACATTATTTAACTCTTATACAACAGTTCATCAGCTAAGGCATTCCACCTGGTATATGCTTGGGTGCTGAATTTCAACATGAAGAAAAACATTATGTTAGCATTATATAACTACTTAGAGAAACCTAAAAAAGAAATGAAGAAAGCAACATTTTGCATTACAGTCAAATTGTGTTCATTCCATCCAACCATAAAACAAGAAATATATTACTAGCCAGAAATAAAACATAAAAATTGTATAAATAACTTCCAAGTATATTTATTTACAAATATACATAGTACCTTATTACATTAGTTAATACAGGGCTAATTTTTTTTTAATCTGATTTTGGTCATTAGCTAGACAGTCCTTTTTTTTTTTCTTTTGGTTTTTTGAGACGCGATTTCTCTGTGTAGTTTTGATGCCTGTTCTAGATCTCTCTCTGTAGACCAGACTGGCCTCGACCTCACAGAGATCCACCTGGCTCTGCCAACCAAGTGCTGGGGTTAAAGGGGTACACCACCCCCCCCCGGCTGCTAGACAGTCTTATAATGTTTTGTATGTATTAATAGTTCATAAGTTATCTTAATTTCACACAGCATAAAACATACAGATATTAGGTAATAATAGTTTTGAACTTTACTTTAGAAAGTAATTTTCTAATTTTACAGATTAATGAATATTATTTCAGACTCTTGATTTAGTTTTTGTTTTAAAATGACAATGTGTGAATAATGAGTGTTATTTAAAAATAATAATGGAGCTTGTAATGACATGTGCTACTACTTCTTGTGTTATTAGTCTCATTTCAATCCACACTATCATTGTAATAATATACTTTTTTAATGAAAAATTAATTTGAAGTTGTGATAGCCTATAGATACATTTTGGGTCTCAGATATTTGCATTGAAATATGTTGCCATAGAATGGAAGCCAACAAGTTAAGGCATGTTCTCACCTCTTCTTCAGATGGCCCGAGAGAAAATAATCGGAAAAACCGAATATAAATAAGTTCACTAAAACTAAACTGGGCTTTTTTTTGGTTAGATGCAGATATCCACGGTCAGGCCCTGGGTGGAGCTCCGGGAGTCCAATTGGCGAGAAGGAGGAGGGTTTATGTGAGCTAGAGTTGTTGGGACCAGGGATGGATGGAATACAGGGACAAGTGGCCAAACAAATGGAAACACATGAACTGTGAACCAATGGCTGAGGGGCCCCCAACTAGATCAGGCCCTCTGAATGAGTGAGACAGTTGATTGCCTTGATCTGTTTAGGAGGCATCCAGGCAGTTGGACCGGGTCCTGTGCTCAGTGCCTGAATTGGCTGTTTGAAACCTGGGGCTTAGTAGAGACCCTTGGCTCAGCCTGGGAGGAGGGGACTAGACCTGCCTGGGCTGAGTCCACCAGGTTGATCTCAATCCTCGGGGGAGTCTTTGCCCTGGAGGAGATGGAAATGGGGGGTGGGCCGGGGAGAGGGGGGCGGGGTGGCAGGAGGGGTAACGGGGTGATCTATGACTGATATGTAAAGTTGAATTATATTGTAAAATAAAATAAAATAAATTATATAAAAAAAAAGACTAAACTGACCTATCTTGTTCATTTTCTCAAAGAACCAACTCTTTGATCCATGGCCAGGCCCCAGGTGGAGCTCCAGGAGTCCAATTGGCGAGAAAGAGGAGGGATTGTATGAGCAAGAATTGTTGAGACCAAGGTTGGAAAAAGCACAGGGACAAATAGCCAAACAAATGGAAACACATGAACTATGAACCAATAGCTGAGGAGCCCCCAACTGGATCAGGCCCTCTGAATGGGTGAGACAGTTGATTACCTTGAACTGTTTGGGAGGCATCCAAGCAGTGGGACTGGGTCCTGTGCTCAGTGCATGACTTGGCTGTTTGGAACCTGGGGCTTATGTAGGGTCGCTTGGCTCAGCCTAGGAGGAGGAGACTGGACCTGCCTGGACTGAATCTACCAAGTTGAACTCAATCCTCAGGGGAGTCTTTGCCCTGGAGGAGATGGGAATGGGGGGTGGGCTGGGGGAAGGCAGGGGAGGGGGGCGGGAGGGGCAGGAGGGGGGAGAAAAAGGGAATCCGTGGCTGATATGTAAAATTAAATTATATTATAAAATTAATTAAAAAATCAAAAAAAAACTAAACTGGCCTGTTTTTTCCCCATAATTCATAATTGTATATTTCTGCCATTACTTTCCTCCTCAATACCCCAAGCTCTAGACATTGTCATACCATTCCATTAATGAAGCAGTTGATTCAAAATACAACTGTAAACATAGACAACTAAATAATTATAAATTTACTGGTATTCATGAGCATAGCAATACAAGTTAAGACATATGTATAAACTTTTATGAATACATTTCATATTGAATAAATATATTTGGAAAGAAAAATATAATTCATTGCATTTATGAATATAAACATTCTTGTAATAAAAGAAAATTATTTGACTATAATTACAGAAGGGTTTTTTTTGGTATTGTCAAAAAACAATGTTAAATTTATTAAAGAAACATTGCATTTTGTGTGAAGCAGTATCTAAAGATCTTACCAGTGAGAGGGTAATATGATAACAAGTATTTACTTTGAGAATTATTTACATTTTCTTATATGTCTTTTTTTGGGAACAAGTTAATGCAATTAAAGACATTTTTAAGTAAAAGTGTAACACTTAGGTGTTACCCCTTTTGCATACTGGAGTGTAATGGAATTTGATAATACAGTATAAATCTATTTGTTCTTTGGAAATGTATTTTATATTTTTTTTCACTACAGAGTTTGCTAGCTACTGTTTCCATTTTCAATTACATTCGATTTATTGCTTTTGGTTTTGTTATATTTTGGTGGTAACAAATATGCTAATGATGATGACTAAGGGAAAATAGTAAGATATAAAATCCATCTACGTCAGCCATGAAAAGGCAGACTGCTGTGCTGAGCAGAGACCTGCTGAGAAAGAGAAAGGGACATGAAAGAGCTACCACAGGATGCTTAAGTTCTCATTTGTCTGCATAGAAGGCTTCCAAGAATGGATTTCTCACAAATATTGTGGGCTTTCTTGGAGAAAGACAGGAAGCTAAGGACAGGAAATTTTCTTGAGGAGTGATTTAGGGATGTGATGCCTTACATGGTCAGGCTTTCTCATTGCTCCAGCTACAATGCAAGATGCGTCATAATTTTTTCCATTATCGTATTCCCTATTTTTTTTTAAACTACCCATTCCAAATGTCATTACACTAATTAAGGGCATTGATTTTATTCATTAAGAATTTTTTTATTCTTTTTATTCATTCCACATACTGATCACAGATTCCCCGCATCCCTCCTCCCGCTCCCCCTCCAGCCTGCCCCCGCAACCCACCCCCCATCCCCTCCTCCGAAAAGGTATGGCCTCCCATGGGGAGTCAGCAGAGCCTGGCACACTCAGCTGAGGCAAGTCCAAGCCCCTCCCCTGCATCAAGGCTATACATAGTGTCCCACCATAGGCAATGGGCTCCAAGAAGCCAGTTCATGCACCAGGGATAGATCCTATTCCCACTGTCGGGGTCCTTCAGACAGACCAAGCTACACAACTATTTAGCCTAGGCAGAGGGCCCAGTCCAATCCCTTGCTGAAAGTTTTCCTGTGTCCTGCCTGGCCCATGGTCAGGACAAATCTCTCTCACCCACCAGTCCCGCAGCTGCGTGGACCCAGATAAACACACAGGCTAATATTATTTTAAACTATGGCCATTGCAGGCTTCTTGCTATTGAGTTCTCACATCTTAAATTAGCCCATTTCTATAAATCTGTACTTTGCCATGTGTCTTGTGGCTTACTGGTACTTTTACATCTTGCTTCTCATGGTGGAGGCTGGCAGCATCTCTTCTGCTCTGTCTTTCTCCTTCCTATCTGTTTGGATTTTCCACCCGCCTCTAAGCTGCCTTGACATAGGCCAAACTGCTTTATTTATCAACCAATCAGATCAACATATATTCACAGCACACAGAAAGACATTCCCCCATCATTCCACAGCTGTCGTTCCAAAGTTCATGAGTTCTCACTAGCTTGGTTTGGTTATATCTGTAAGTTTCCCCATTGTGGTCTTGATTCCCCTTGCTCGTAGAATCCGTCTTCCCTCTCTGACTGAATTTCCAGAGCTTGGCCTGGTTCTTGGCTGTGGATCTCTGCATCTGCTTCCATCAGTTACTGGATGAAGCCGCTATGATAACAGTTATGGCATTCGCCAATCTGATCACCAGGGTAGGCCAGCTCAGGAACCCTCTCCACCACTGTTAGTAGTCTAAGGTGGGGTCATCCCTGTGGATTCCTGAGAACTTCCTTAGCAGCAGGTTTCTCCCTATCCCCATGATGTCTCCCTCTATCAAGATATCTCCCTCATGGCTCTCCCACTCCACCCCTGTTCCAGCTCCACAATTCCATTCCCCCCGGTCCCCTATCCTCCATTGCCTCCCTCACCCTCAGTTTACTCAGAAGATCTCTTCTATTTACCCTTCCCAGGGCATTCCATTCTTAGGGTCCTCCTTATTACCTAGCTTCTTGAAGTTGTGAGTTATAGTCTGTTTATCCTTTGCTTTACTTCTAGTATCTACTTATGAGTTAGTACATACCATGTTTGTCTTTCTGAGTCTGGGTTACCTCACTCAGGATCATATTTTCTGGTTTCATCCATTCTTTGGCTGAGGGGTTTGTTTCCAGGTTCTGGCTATTATGAATAATGCTGCTATGAACATAGTTGAGTAAGTGTCCTTGAGGTATGATTGAGCATTCCTTGGGTATATGCCTAAGAGTGATAGAGCTGGGTCTTGAGGTAGATTGATTCCCAATTTTCTGAGAAACCACCATACTGATTTCCAAAGTGGCTATACAAGTTTGCATTCCCACCAACAGTGGAAGAATGTTCCTCTTGTTGCACATCCTTTCCAACATAAGCTGACATCAGTGATTTTGATCTTAGCCATTCTGACAGATGTAAGATGTTATCTCAGAGTCGTTTGATTTATATTTCCCTGATAAATAAGGATGTTGAGCAATTCTTTAAATGTCTTTCTGTCATTTGATATTCTTCTGTTGAGAATTCTCTGTCTAGCTCTGTATCCCATTTTTAATTGGATCGTTTGGTATTTTGATGTCTAGTTTCTTGAGTTCTTTATATATTTTGGAGATCAGACCTCTATCAGATGTGGAGTTGGTGAAGATCTTTTCCCATTCTGTAGGCTGTCTTTTTGTCTTATTCACCATGTCCTTTGCTTTACAGAAGCATCTCAGTTTCTGGAGGTCCCATTTATCGATTGTTGCTTTCAGTGTCTGTGCTACTAATGTTATATTTAGAAAGTAGTCTCCAATGCCAATGCCTTTAAGACTACTTCATTCTTTCTCTTCTATCAGATTCAGAGTAACTGGATTTATATTGAGACCTTTGATCCACTTGGACTTGAGTTTTGTGCATGGCAATAGATAGTCTATTTGCAATCTTGTACATGTTGACATCCGTTTATGACAGCACAATTTCTTGAAAATGCTTTCCTTTTTACATTGTACAGTCTTGGCTTCTTTGTCAAAAAACAAGTATTCATGGGTGTGGGGATTACTGTCAGCGTCTTCAGTTCAATTCCATTGGTCCACATGTCAGTTTTTATGCCAGTACTAAGCTGTTATTACTATAACTCTATAGGCAAGCTTGAGGTCAGGGATGGTGATGCCTCCAGAGGTTGCTTTATTGTAAGGATTGTTTTGGCTATCCTGGGATTTTTGTTTTTCCATATGAAGGTGAGTATTATTCTTTTGAGATTAGTGAAGAATTGTGTTGGGATTTTGATGGGGATTGCATTGAATCTGTAGATTGCTTTTGGTAAGATTGCCGTTTTTTACTATGCTAATCCTACGTATCCATAAGCATGGGAGATCTTTTCATTTTCTGATATCTTCTTCAATTCCTTTCTTCAAAGACTAAAATTTATTGTCATACAGGTCTTTCACTTGCTTAGTTAGAGTTACCCAAGGTATTTCATATTATTTGCAGCTATTGTAAAGGGTGATGTTTCTCTGATTTCTCAGACCATTTATCATTTTTATATAGGAGAGCTACTGATTTTTTTTTTAGTTACTCTTGTATCCAACCAGCATTCCCTCTGTTTGTGTCTTCTTCATTGTTTCTATTTCAGGTCTTGAACTGTTTCCTTCACATGTTTAATTGCTTTTTCTTGTTTGTTTGTTTGTTTTCTCTTTTCTTTTTTTTTCTTTCTATAAGGGATTTATTGATTTCTTCCCATTTTTTTGTTTGTCTTTTCCTCAATTTCTTTACTGGAATTTTTCATTTCATCTTTTAAGGCTTCTAACATCATCATAAAGTTATTTTTAAGATCATTTTCTTCTGCTTCTTCTATGTTATGATCTTCAGGTCTCACTGTTGTAGAACCACTAGGTTCTGGTGGTATCATATTGCTCTTTATGTTGTTGTATGTATTGTTGCAGTGGCGTCTATCCTTTTTTTGCTTCCAAAAGGTGCAAGAGGTGTCTGTGTCTGAGGGAGCTCCTCTTTGTCCACCCTATGCTGGATGTGTATATGTCTCAGGGAGCCACTCTTGGTCCATTCAGAGCTCTTGGTCCTCTTGGTCTAATCAGAGTTCCTGCTCTCATGTTAGGTGGTGGAGTCTGTGTGTAGCTAGAGTTTTCCTGCCGGGCCCACAGTCAGGACAAATCTCTGCCACCCGCCAGTCCCAGAGCCGCTCAAACCCAACCAAGTAAACACAGAGACTTATATTGCTTACAAACTGTATGGCCGTGGCAGGCTTCTTGCTAATTGTCCTTATATCTTAAATTAATCCATTTCTATAAATCTATACCTTGCCACATGGCTTGTGGCTTACCGGCATCTTCACATGCTGTTTGTCATGGTGGCAGCTGGCAGTGTCTCCTCAGCCTTCCACTTCCCAGAATTCTCTCCTCCTTGTCCCGCCTATACTTCTTCCTGCCTGACCACTGGCCAATCAGTGTTTTATTCATTGACCAATAAGCAACATGTTTGACATACAGACCATCCCACAGCATCTGTGTCTTAGGGAGCTACTCTTAGTCCAATCAGAGATGGCCGATTCTGTGTCTCAGGGAGTCCCTGAGGTTGCAGGTGGATGGGTGGGTGTGGGGCAGGAAGTAGATCATGTAGGTTGCAGGGACAAGTCTGATGGGAGGTGTTGGTGGGGATGCCTGCACTGGGGACAGTGATGGGTGAGGGAAGGGGGTTACAGGTAGTGCCTCCAGGGTCTGGGTCCTAGAGACAGGTGTGGTGATATTTTATTTGTATTAAAATGTTATTTGTAGCCGGGCGTTGGTGGCACACGCCTTTAATCCCAGCACTAGAGAGGCAGAGGCAGGCGGATCTCTGTGAGTTCGAGGCCAGCCTGGGCTACCAAGTGAGCTCCAGGAAAGGTGCAAAGCTACACAGAGAAACCCTGTCTCGAAAAACCAAAAAAAAATGTTATTTGTATGTTAATAAATAAAGTTGCCCGGGTGTCAGAGCTATTAGCAAGCCATAGGAAAGCAGGGTGGTGGTGGTGTACACTTGTAATCCCAGCACTTGGTAGGCGGAGCTAGGTAAGTCTCTGTGTGTTCAGGGATACAGCCAGCATTGGATACACATGCCTTTAATCAATACCAACTATAGAAGACCTGGAGGTCTGTACAGACAGGCAGTATCGAGGCAGTCCTGTGGTTGGGTTTACAACCAATGAGAAGGCAGAACAAAGACTATATAAAGACTTTAACACAGGAAGTAGCAGCTCCTTCAGAGAGGTAGGACCACCGCAGGAGGAAGGGTAAGGTTTTAGCTCTTAGCTCTGACCTATTGGCTTTCTTCTTTGCATTGGTTCTGTGTTTCTTATTTAATAAGACGGTTGGTTACATCTACAGACAGGACTCTCAGGCTAGGAGAGGAGACATGCACCTCTTGGTCCAACTAGAGATGGCAAATTCTGAGGGCATCATTATTTTATCTAGAACAACATAATATGTAAATATAGTTAATGTAAAATGAATTTATTTGAGTCAGTTTGCATTCATGATGAGGCAATGATAAAATTTTAAGAACACGAGAAATTCTTTAAAATATTTTGAAATGCATATGTTCTTTAACATTGCAACATGAGCATCTTCTTTATTTTACAAATAATAAAATCTAGCCATATGGGATATTATTAACACTTGAAATAAGAAGTAAATAAGTATGAATGAAGAAAATAAAATCATTCTGTTTTTGCTACTAGTTTCTTCATATTTAGATTTTTGAAGAACTAATACTCTACTTGATACTTTACATTGTTCTTGTTGTTTCCCTAAAATTTTGTCATGACTTTTATTATTTTTTTCCATCTACTGATTTAGTTTGACTTGTTTCTGTTTTTCTAAGGTCTTGACTTGCAACTTTAATTGATTTGGAATGATTTATCTGATGTTTATCATAGGCATTTACAGCTATAAAATTCTATCTTAGAACCACTTTCATTACATTCTGCAGATTTTCTTATCTATAGTTTTGTTAATTTCCTAGAATTATTTTTTATTTCTATTTATCCATATATTTATATGACTACAATCTGTAAGTACACCATGTACATATACATTACAATATGATTTGTTTTAGAAAATGGTCCATTGCATGTTGAGATGATTGTATATTCTGCAACATTAGGGTAGAATATTATGTAGGAATTGGTTAAGCCCATTTAAGTTATAAATCATTTCGTTTTAAACTGTGTGTGGTGGCTCATGTCTGTAATAATAGGTACTTGAGTAAGTCAGGTGGTAAAATAGTGAGTTTGTTAAAAACTCTTGGAGACAGTGAAATGGTATTTCAAAAATGTAATAAAAGAATTGTTTCTTCCAGTGATGGTTGTTCACACATGTATACAATCACTTGAGAGATTATGGAAGAAAAATTAGGAGTAAAAGATTACTCATGCTACACAAAGAGTTCTAAGCCAGCTCATACAACATAAAATATCTTTCTGAGTGTGTGTGTGTGTGTGTGTTTCCAAAAATGAAGTGAAATGCAATTGTATTCTTCTTTAGTACATGCAGCAAAATATGTATTTCTGTAATTACTGTCATTATTTTTAAGGTTTTCCTTGATTAAAGATTATAAAATTTCATCTATTTATTTGTCTTCATGGATAACCACATAATTTCTGTCATCTATCTGTTTATCTATAGTCTTGAAAGAGCATCATTTTACTGAGAAGTGTTTGACTGCCAAAAGACTTGTATACATGTCATATTTCAGCAAACTTATATCAATGATTCATTTTCTTTACTAATGTTTTTATCATTATGTATCCTTTGGATCATTTCTTTTACATTCTTATGATTCTAAGGAGCTAACTTAATCATCATGTGAGATGCCTCTTCTTTATTGCTAGAAATGGATAAATATGAGAACCTTAAAAGAAACTGGGGTAAGCCCTAGAATATGAAATGTGCTTCCTGATTTATATTATTTGAAATGTATGGAGGAAAGGTAGGAGGATGGGTGGGAAGACATTTAGATTTCTAAAGAAATCTCATTTGAAGATAGCTTAAAAAATCTTACATAAGAATACCCTTATTAAAAAATAAAACAAAAAAAACCACTTGTCATTACAGCCATCTTAATATTTTCTTAAGATTTTGCTTTATTCAGCACTATCTGTGTCTTGTGAACACTGACGTAGGAAGAATTATTTCCTCAATGATGTAAGACATATTTTTTTGCTGAGGTATTCCAATGTGATGAATGTATCAGCAAGTAAATCAACCATTTTTAATTTAGTGCTTATAGTAGTTTAGCATTTATGGTTATGAGGAGTAGCTCAGATTTATGCATAATGGTTTGCTTTTATTATACTTCATATCAGTACATCTTTCCTAAAACCAGAAATGTGTGAAATGGGGAAAAAATTGCTGATGAGGGAAATAATGATCATTTTGCAAATATAAAAAAAAAAAGTTAGGTTTATTTATGGCAAGTGCATCCTTTTTAACCACTATTAAGTGGTTATTTATTTAGTAAGTTGAAAACTGGCTGTTCATTTTCTGTGCTACTTGCTGGAAGGTTTTTAAAATTTTTTAAAATATGAAAATAGAGATATATTTATCTAATTATAATAAATGCATAGATTAAATAAATACATATTTGTAACTATAATTTATAGTACTAGGAATGAATTATATCAGTTCAGACAGATTTCAGTTTTGCATTACAAAACATACTAAAAACTAAGTAACATTAAGTGTTTATAATAAGCTTAGAATATGTGTATTTCCCCTCTATTACACAGAAACCAAAAGTGCAATGGGAACTCCCAGGCATTCACGAGGGTGACCCTAGAGAAGATTCCTAGTAATGGGGGATGTGGAACCTGAGCAGAGCATTTTCTCTTACCAGGCAAGGCTTCCAGAGGAACACCAACCCAACCACAAAATTGGACCTACAATTAGTCCTGCCTGCAAGATGTGCTGGCATCAAGGTGACACAGAACTTGTGAGAGTGGCTAACCTATGACTGGTCCAAATTGAGACCCATGCCATGAGAGGTATTCCACGCTAAACACTGCCTAGATGGCCAGAAACCAGAGTCTGGGTGGCCATTGATCAGGATATAACCAAACATGACCAGAAAACAATCAATGAAATCATTCCTAATGACACTCTGTCATGCTCATAGAACTTTGTTCTCTGCATATATATTATGGTTGTGTAGCTTGGTGTTCCTATAGAATTCCTAACCATGGGATCATGAGCTCTCTGACTCTTGACTGCTTTTGGACAGGGCAGACTAGGAGGAAAGGAGTTAGGGGAAGCTGTGGTCAGGATACAATATAAGAGGGAAGAATAAATTAAAAATAAAAGAAATCCTACCACAAATTAAAATAATTTATGTTATTACATCTATTTTATATAGCTTAGAGAAAAGTAAGAAACCTAAGCAAATTATCTAGTGTCACATAGCTAAATTTTAGGAAACTTGGATTTAATTTAAAGTTTTAGCCCAGAAAACCACTTCTTGTCAAATGTTTCAAAGGAAGCTTGAGGAAAGAAAAGGACCCTTGAAAAGGTGCTGAAGTGGTTACTACGTTTGGAAAGAACACTTAGTGTCACATGAATTGTCTTCAGACTAAAATTATTAAATAAAACTTTGTTGCTGGCCTTTAGGAAAATATTCCTTTTTCTGTGTCTGTGGACCCTCATAGGTTGGAAAGAATAATTCATTAGTAATCCAGTGACATGAGATAGTCACTACTTTCCAGTTCTACAGATGACTCATTAATACAGTTCTTTTTCCTTATCTTTTCCACTTGTCTCTTGTTACAAGCCTCATGAGCCTCTTTAATGTAAAATATATCAAATATATTTCAGCAGCACATCTTCACAGTTCTTCCTGTCAGGGAAGTAGGGATTCCTTACAAAGAATTGAGTGTACTTTGTTCTAATTCCTAGGGAAGCTCTTCAATGATTCCTTCTGCTGTTGATTTTAGTAAAGAAAGGTGACAGAAATTAGAAATTTGCTATAAGACTTTTATACTAAATTTGTAGATTCTAGTACTAGAGGCAGAAATGATCATCAAAAATATCCATAATAATCACTAGCAAAGATTCATTGAGGTGTACCTCAATCAGAAAATAGTTCCAAGTTTGGGTTTCTTGAAATACCCTATAGTACTATGTGAGGAAGTTTCTAAGTGTAGAAGCCAGAAAAATTATGAGACTATTTTTCTGGTTAATGCAATCCAAGTTGGATATGATTTGCTTATGTTGGAAGGATCTTAGGTTTATTATAGTTAAATATAATACAAAATGTCATTTACTAACTTGTTGGAGTTTTTCCCAGATCACATCTTAAAAATCTCAACCAATACAAGATGAAAAAATAGTTTTACCAACATCTCATAACAAATAATAGTAATAGTTTATGTTTAAAATATCTTTAATAGCTCTACTTTTTTGAAGGGATGAATAAATTTATATCTTTCAACTTTCATCAAAATGTACACAGGTCAATGCTGATAGTATGTACTTTTAATGCTTTCAGCTGAAAGAAGTATGTGTGAAAGCCATATGTCTTTTTCTCACCATGTATTAATATTATATGGTTATCAATAAGACAATGAGTATTGTTCCATCTTACCTGTGTTTATGGATGTTTGTAATGTTTACATGCTGGTGCTCCTCTCTCTCTCTCTCTCTCTCTCTCTCTCTCTCTCTCTCTCTCTCTCTCTCTCCCTTTCTCTCTCTCTCTCTCACTCACTCACTCTCTCTCTCTGTGTGTGTGTGTGTGTGTGTGTGTGTGTGTGTGTGTGTGATAGAAATTAATAACAGATGTCTTCTTCATTGTCCAGGTTGTCTTTTGAAATTAGGTCATTCCATCAAACCTAAAGTCACCAATTGACCACACTCGCTGATCTGGGAACTCCAGAATTAGCTTGTCTCTACCAACTAACTCACTGATATTACAATTATTTATTCAAGACCATGTTTGTCTTTCATATAGGTGCTAGAGATCTGACTTAGAATCTTCAGGTTGCATGGCATATTACTGAAGAATTTATCTTCAGAGATCCAATCATTAATTTTGATTCAGTTACATCCTTGGTAGTTTTATTTTATTCTTGGTTCATTTTTTCTTTCTAAAAATGGTTGCTTTTAATTTTTTGAGATTACAATATACTTGCATCATTTCCCACTTCCATATCCTCTCTTCAAATCTCCTCACATAGCCATGTTTGGTCTCTTTCAAATTCATGTGCTCCTTTTAAAGTTAATTGTTGTTTATACATCAATACATGTATACATACAATATAGATTATATAGTATATGTGAATATATAAGCATATATGTGATTGTATATATTAAATATATATATTTGTGTATGTGTGAGTGTGTGTGAGTGTGTGTGTGTGTGTGTGTGTGTGTGTGTGTCTGGTTTCCTAAATACATAAATAATCAACTTGTTCAGCCTGTATAATTTTATGTATATGTATGTCTTCAGGGATGATGTGTAGCCAGTTGATGAGCTCTTCTCTGGGGAAGACAATTTTTCCTGCTTTCAGCATTCCTGTATTTCTTTTTGTAGGGTTGAGACCTCATGGGCTTTCCCTAGTATATGTTAGGACATCTATTGATGTCCAAGCTCATCTTAAAAGACTGGTTTCTTGAGCTAGTATGATGGCTCAGTGAGATTGCTGTCTAGCCTTCCTGCCTGACTCTGAGCCCCAGGACCCACATGACAGAAGGGGAAGACCTATTCCTACAACTTGTCTTCTAACCTCCCCACATATGTGCAATGACATGTATGTACCCAAGTACACACACAAATACTACAACTCCTCCTCCTCTTCATCCTCCTCCTCCTCCTACTATTACTACTACTAATAATAATAATGAGGAAGAAGAGGAGGAGGGATGGAGGAGGAAAAGAAGTAAAACAAACAAATGTAATTTCAAAACACAAGTTGCTAGATCTAAACAGGGGAAAATGTCTTCCTCTGATGCATGCGTAAATGTTGACAGCATGTGTAGAAAATGTCCACTGTTGCTTTCTGATCCAGTATATTTACATCCTGACAATGCCCCTTCTTACAAAGACTATCCCAAGTCAAAATTAGCTAAATCCAACTTCTTGTTCAGATATACAAAATAACATAGACATGCTGAGCTTCCTGGGCACTGCAGCATTTCTATCAGAGTGTTCAGTTCCCTTTACCCCAAGTTTGCATCTGTGTGATTGTCATTTTTCCATTTTTCATGGCAATACATTCTACTAGCAATCATTCTGAAATAATAAAACAACATTCCTACTAAAATGGCTTCACATTCTTTCTGACTACAGTAACACCTAAGGAAGGTTGTTAGGGGAAAAAAATAATGATGCATTAATTTTTAACTTTGGAAAAATCACGAATTATAAATTATGAATATAGTATATCTGAATGGTGTCCCCACTTCATTTAATTTTTGCCATGTTATTTTATAACAATAACCTATAAAATAAAATTGCTGAAATTAAGGAATTTAATTAGCAAATAAGATCAAATTTAAATCACATGTGTTTGACCACAACAATAATGATATTTAGACAGGCTGGCTTGGAACTCATAGAGATCTATCAGCTTCTGCTGCCTGAATGCCTGGATAAGAGGATTATGTCACTACATCTGGCCTATAATCATTTTTACAAAAGTCTTTTACTTGTTTAGTTGGTTAGCATAAAAAGCAATTGATGTCATCACGGCAGCAGATGATATTGCTTCCCCTTCTATCATGTGGGTCCTGGGGCTCAGAGTCAATAAATGTTATTGATGATAACGGTTGTGATTTGAGTGAGAATGTCCCCCACAGCGTCATATATTTGAAAGCTTTGTCCTTGGTGAAACTGTTTGGGAAGGGTTAAGAGGTGTGATTTTGTTAGAGGAGGCATGTCATTTGGAAAGGGCTGCGAAGTTCAAAAAGACCCACAATGTTCTTAGTAAGCTCTCTCTATGCTTCAGGTTTGTGTATCATACTCAGCTACTGTTCGAGCACCACGCTTGCCTGTGTGTTCCCTTTCCATGATGATCTTGAGCTAATTGTCAGCAATTCTCTAATAAACTCCCTCTTCTACATATTGCCTTGGCCATGGTGTCTCTTCACAGCAATAGAAAAATAACTAAGGGAATAATATTTTATCTTACAACTGTTGGTCTGACACCAAATATTGCACAGTCAGAGTGGTCTTCTAAGAGAATACTTCTTGCCTTTCCTTGCTGCAATTCTATTAATATGCCTATAATGGAATGCTTATCTGTGCAAATGCTTATCTCCACTGATTCATAGGAGAGTTGCCATACTTGCCATTGCACTGTTTATAATCTTTACTAAATGTGGACTTTAAAGATCTAGATCAAGAAATCATAGTAAAGCCCTATGTGTTGATATATCCCTTTAATCGCAACATCCAGAGGCAGAGGGAGAGGAGGATCTCTGTGAGTTTGAGGACAGTCTGGTCTACATAGAAACCTGCAGGACAGCCAGGACTACATAGAAAGACACCATCAAAAAAAAAAAAAGGCAAAAAGAAATCACAGTAGCATTACACACACACACACACACACACACACACACACACAAGGTCTCTCATTATATAGTCCTGGTTGACCTGGAAATCTCTAGGTAAATCAGGCTGGTTTTGAACTCATGGAGATCTCTCTGTCTCTTGAGTGTTGGTATCAAAGAAATGAATCATTATGCCTGACAGTATTTTTTAAATATAAGTTGAGAAAATATTTAAAACCCTGAATGTCATTACTCTATGTATTTCATTTTGGTGAATTGTATCTCACAATCAGAACAACTTGAGTCTTCTGAACTGAGAAGGAAAAAGAAGTTGACCCTATCAACAAGACTTTATTCAAGTTTATGGCTAAGTGAAATGTTTTTCTCCTAAATAATTTTATAGGTGAATTTTCACTGTGTCCTTGTGAAAGATGCAGATGAGTAGATTAGTTTTAAACCTTTAACTTGAAGATAACATGATTAAAAATTAAAATTAAAGTTGAGTGAAATTTTTTCTAAAAACATATAAAAGCAATCAGATCAAATAGATGTTTTGAATTTTTTTTATTCTGACCATTAATTTGACTACTTTTATTAGATATGAAAATAAGTAGAATATTAGGAGTTTCATGAACAAACTTCTGGTCATAAAAATAATGCAAACTCAAAGTAGAGCCAGGCTCTAGGAATACTCCACGTTGTTTTAAACATTGTTTCTTACCAACAAGTCAGCCAGTTCTGAGGTTTCCACTCAAATTATATATATATATATATATATATATATATATATATATATATATATGGAATTATCCTTCAATGGAGGACTAAAAGCCAAATTATATATCTCATGCTAGCAAATAAAAACCCTACTATGAGAGATGGCTTACTTCTATTTGAGTTTTTGGCCAAGAGGATCATACCTCAGCCCAGCCTTTACAGTATATTATTAAAATACTTGTCTACTCTCTAGCTTTGAGGGTAAGACCTTACTGTTGAAGATATCATATACTCCAGTCAGAGAACACCCCTGACACACACACTCACACACCTCTGAATCTTTGTGGAAGAGGGTGTGGAAAGAATGCAAGGATCAGAGGTGGTGGTTAACATGAAGGACACAACAAGGATTGTTCATATGAGCTCACAGCAATTGTGACAGCCTGAACAAGACCTGAACAAGCTCCAGCCAGAAACAAAAATCATCAGATGGGAAAGGTGAACATGAAATTCCACCACTGGCTGAATAATTGTCATTCAGTAGCTGGCAAGATAGAAAGAGTCGGTTTTCTTTAATGATATCATATTACCTGGTAGGTCAACCATAGGCTATTAGGACTCCACTCCCAGAACTAGCTGGAAAACATGGCTTGATAGTAGGAACAGAAGATCGAAGTGAAAGGGAGGAGGATGGTTGTGGGAGGAGTTTGAAGAAGAGATGAATATGTTCAAAGTATACTCTGTAAAGTTCTCAAAGAACTAATAACATTTTTGTTTTTTTAATATGTTGATGCCATCTTTATATTTTCAGTAGAGCTATTCACTATATATTTTTCTTTCTTCTTCATTTCTTTCTTTTTACATTGTAAGTGGAAGCTTGGAAAGTAGACTATATTTTTTTCAGAGTTTCTAGACTTTTACATTTTAAGAGGACACTGTCATCTACAAATTTACATTTGAGAATTGAACAACCAAGTTAGGGGAATGCAAAAGAAAGTCGTATAAAGATTTAAATAAGTTTGGGATATAACTCTGAACCTCACTCAGGCCATCCCAGCCAGCCAGAAGGAGCCCATGGGCTGCAGGGGGTCATATCTAAATGCAACTCAAACTTTAACTTTGATCCAGTTCATAACACTTATTAACAACATTTTAGCTTCCTACTATTTAGAACAAAAGAGAAAGAGAAACATTTTTGTTGTTATTGTAATTTTACTCAATAGGCAGCCAGATAATATTTTAACAAATCCAAACTTTGGCTTTCAGTTATGTTTATGTTTAAAGTTACAGATTAATGAAAAGTAGTTATTTGGCGTGAACTAGAGTACACAAATTTCAATTATCCAAGTGTACATAAGAATTTGTAAAAAAAAAAAAAAGAATTTGGATTATATACCGTGGTATATATTTATACCAGAGCTCAATTATGATTCCCGTTGCCTCTGTTTCTCTGTTTTTCTTTCTTCTTCTCTTACTGCTCCTTTTCCATAACCTCCTATTTTATTGTTTTCCATTTATGCAAATTTGTAAGCCCTGGGTCTAGCAGAAGATAGCTGAATTGAACAAGATATAGCCTTTTTATTTTGTGTTGCATTTTTCTTTTCACACTGAGATAAGACACTTGCTTATTTCTATTTAGTGACATTTGAGACAGTGAATACTAGAATTTTCCATGCACAGTAGAGAAGTCCCAGTTCATTAGATAACTTACAGAATTTAGCTAGGCTTAATGTGGCCAAACTCAAGTGGTTTCTTTCCTAGTCCTAAAATGACTCTATCTTTGAAGTGTGCTTTAACAGTAAATGTCAACTGTGTGGAAAGAGAGGTATTTATTTTCTAGAAATCATATGAGCACTGCCACATATCATAAACTACCAGAGGATCTATTAATCCAAAAGAATGTCACTGTTATGAAGAGCTTTGAGCAGTTAAAATCAATGAGATACTTTTAAAAAGCAAGTTTACTGTAGCAGCTGGAACGTATCTTAGAAGGTCTTATGCCCAAGTCCATTGAAAATGTAAGCACTTCAGTGAAAGTCATAGAAGACTAAAGTTAATAAGTGTACTATTTTGAATAAATGTATTATGGTTTACGGATATCATTATTTGTTGGGTGATTTTATATGATCAAACACATAGTAAAGTCCTAACACTTTTCAATCAAGTAACAAATGTATCATCAATGTTACTTTAGCAGGATAAACTAATAAAAATTAAAATTTTATATTAATTTCATCAAAGATAATTATAAAGATTTGGATTTTATTTAATGCAGCAAAAAGACCCACCTGTAAGTTACATGAACATAAACCCAGTCTTTAATATAAATGCAAAATTATAATTATTTAGATATGCATGCTCACACTTTATGTAAAATGTTTGTATATTTGTTTAATGCATAGGCACATACTTTTATACATACATACAGACACACACACACACACACACACACATATATATATATACATACATACATATATTCTAGTCCTACATAGTGTTTGTTTTCCTAGGTAATATAACATACCTTATTAGATAATAAATACGAAACAAGACAAGCATATTTATTTATAAGTATAATTGGCATATACCATACAAAATATAAAATATTCATTCTTAAAAATAGTAAAAAACCTAAAATTATCCAGGTACCTCTAATTAATCTCCATTGTCCATATACATATGGAGAATTATAAATTTTTAGTTGCAGACTGAGAGTATTTTGGGAGAGAATGCCCATGTTTTCCTCAAGGATAGTAACAGCATTGTGTGTTTTTGTTGTTTTGTTTTTGCTGTTATTGTTTTGGTTTTTTTAATATAAGAAATAATGTTTATATAGTTATTCCCTCTTGTGTATGGAAGATACATTCTAGGAATTCTATAGACACCAATTTACAACAACATTCCTGTCATTTACATGAACTTCTGTAGTATTAGCATGAGGCTTGCACACATGCTCTAATAATCTTTACCTGGTCTCTATGTAACTTTTAATGTCTCATAGAATACTAATGTTACATACACAGCTCTGTTGTGTAAGGCATTGTAACAGTATACAGAAATCAGGACTCACACATTCCTTTCATGACTATTTCCCAAGCATGTCTGAGCAGATCTGAAGGCAGGGGCAAGCTGAAATTCTTTACTTTTGTGCTTTCATCTCCTTGAGAGAGCACATATGTAGTAACCCTGATCACTACCATGTGATGGAAGGTGTGTTGCTTTCTTCTGTCTTCTTTACAATCTCATGTAATTGTTTGAGAAAGACTATCCACTTTGAGTTCTGCTTTAAGTCTGTTTCAACGTTTCCAGTAGGAACTCAGTAATAGACTGCTCTTGTATACTTTCTCCCATAAAACCAGGCTAAACACCTAGAACTACTTCTCCATGATTGGTGCCAGCAGGATTCCAGGCTGTTTTCCACCAAAGAGAGCCATTAACAGCATCTTTGGATGGAATCTTAGAGGCCATTATTATTCTTAATTCACATGGAAGTGGCTGGAAACTATGCACTATATAGAACCTGCAAGAAATTCATTTTGTCAGTGCCATGAAATACTGTATCCAAACAATCACATGGGTGCTTCAAATTCTAAAACTTTAATGGTCTATTGAAAATATTAACTGAATAATTTTTGTTCTTAAGAAACCCATCAGCAGACCTGCTTACTATAGTTTCCAGTCATGTTATGGCAACCTTGTTTCTATATTACCTTGTACAAAATTCCTACCAGTTAAATAAAAACTCAGTGTTCTCTTGTCTCCTTGACCAAAGCAAGTATAACGTTTTGTTTTGTTTTTTTTCATGAATCTGTAGTGCACAGATATAACTCTAACATTTAACATCACCTGACTAATTTATTGTCATCGCAATTGCTGAACTCATAAAAACAGCAATTTCAAATCAACTCAATTAATGTTCATAATCCTAAGTTATATTTCTTCTTTATTGCTTAATTTATCCCTATGTGCACCCATACAAAGATGATGGTTAGTAGAACATATCCATATATCTGGCAACATGAATCATAATTCATAATATTTCTCTAAGTATAGAAAATCCTATTGAATAAAACAAGCAATTACAGTGATATTTCAAATGAAATAGGAATTCGGTTCTCAAATTCAATTGGCATATTCATTTACACAGGTAGACATTTTAAAAAATTCCAAAAAAGTTTATTATCCACGATTAATGATTAATATAGCTAGATTAAATTTAAACTGCATTGCTTAAGGTTACCTAGAGGAACAGAACTAATTGAATTGGATGTTAGATGATAGCTAGATACATGCATGCATACATACATACTTATATATACATAGGGACTTATAAACATATAGAAGGAATTATTAGATTTTTTTTGGAGGGGGCGTTTCAAGACAGAGTTTCTCTGTGTAGCTTTGGAGCCTGTCCTAGAACTCACTCTCTAGCCCAGGCTGGCCTTGAACTCACAGAGATCCGCCTGCCTCTGCCTCCCGAGTGCTGGGATTAAAGGTGTGTGCCACCACCGCCTGGCTAGATTTCTTATAGGATTGGTGGCCTGATAGTTCAATGATAGCCATCCTCATGCTTGAGAACCAGAGTTCCTAATGGCTACTCAGTTCAAGAAACTGTAAGCCTCAGAACAAGGGAGAACAATTCATCAGGTCTGGTGTACATATGAAAGTTGGAAAGCTCAAAAGAGTGTTATTGATGTGTCTGCCTTGAAAGCCAGAAGAACCTGAAGTATTATTTCCCAAAGGCACAGATAGCATCAGTAGAATGTTCCCTCAGTAAGAACCAGGCTTCCATATTCTGGCTGGGTTTCTTTTTCCACTTTTATTCCCCAGATCCCCAGATATTAAACACGACATTCTCATTTTGGTTAGATCATTCCCAATGGCTTGATATCACACATACCTGTCACTTCTTAGATGTTCTCACAAACACAGACACATAAAAGGTATATATTATTAATATTCTAAGCATCTCTCAATCAATGCAACTAATAATCATAATTAACTATCCCAAGTATATCCTATGTTATCTTGAGAACCAAACACATCTCCTTTACCATGCTTTGTCCAAAAAAAAATTACCAATCCTGCCTAACATGTTATAACTATGCTGCATATACACAATGACTCCTTAATAAAATTTAGTTATTAAGTTGACTGAGAAATATCTACTCTTTTCCACGTATTCCATAATTAAATTATGATAATGTAGATATAACAAAACCTAAGTATTATTATTAACATAAACAGTACTTTGTTCAGCCGGGCGTTGGTGGCGCACACCTTTAATCCCAGCACTCGGGAGGCAGAGCCAGGCGGATCTCTGTGAGTTCGAGGCCAGCCTGGGCTACCAAGTGAGCTCCAGGAAAGGTGCAAAGCTACACAGAGAGACCCTGTCTCGAAAAACCAAAAAAAAAAAAAACCAAAAAAAAAAAACAGTACTTTGTTCATTATTAAGAAATAATAGGAAAAATAAAGTCAACATTTACTTAGTGTATGCATATGTACAAATACATTATTACCATATATGAAAAATACCCATAAAAATGAATAGGTCCATTTCTGTAACTTCATAAGGACATTGCTGGAATACTCAATTATCATTTTCTAAATACACTCATTATTTCTTCTCCATTCAGCAAGTAACAATAAAATTTTATTCTTAGAGAATTGGCAAACTTTTGTTCTTGAAAATATGGGCAATTTGTCATTCTGTATGGGGTGGAGTGTTGTAATTTATGATTCACCTTAATAAGTGGGCATAGTAGTTCTAGTAGACTCCTAAAGGATCACCTGAATTCCAGAGATACTCTTCCTAAGCTCCATTTTAGAACTTTAGTCCAATTTTCTGATGCTATTTTGGCTCAGTCGCCCCCTATCAACACTATACCTTTCTTCTGCATGGTTTGTCTAGCTTCAGAACTCCAAATTGACTGGAAGCATGAATTAAATTATATTGTATATACCCGTGCTTCTAGATTATCCAAACATAAAATTGTCATTGCAAGAAAAGAAATTGCTGATTTATCCCTAGGGCAATGATGAATGACAGCATTCGATTTCTACCCTTTAATCCCTGGGGCTTTGAATCTTGGCACTGAGAGTGACACTATCATACATTGGATGATTGTTTTTTTCAGAATATAGTCTTCAGACACCTTTGCTTTGGTAATACAAGGTACATCTTATTTGCCGCTGCATTTACCTAATCTGCTAATTTATTAAGCTGCATCGGGATTGTGGGGAACATAGTAAGACTATTGTATTTCATAAACGTAGTGCCGTTGTTACAATTCTTTGCCTCTGCAATGAATTCACTGGCCAGAAGCAATGCCATGTGCAATTCACAGATAATGGATAAGAAATTAGGGAAGTTCATGGATAATATTTATCAAAGAATTGCCGTATGTATTGAACACATAACCACAATCAGAATACATATCTATTCCAATAAGAAAAAAATACTCTCACTTCTATTATGAAATTGGTCTAGTGTAGTCAACCATTTGCTAAGTCAGTGGCTGATATTTTGGAGTTTGGAACATTGTAAGTTTGAAATATTCTAAGTTCAGTATTTGTCTTTTCTGCTGGGAGGTGGGGAAATAGCATTAGCCAGTGCCAGGTCACCTTTGGTGAATGAAAATCCTGTAAGTCATACCACATATGGCTTTCATTCCTCCTCCATTGACTGCTGTTCATAAGCAGATTGGACAAAGAAAATCATGGCAAAGAAAAGAAAATGGAGCAACATGTTGAGTTGATCGCTAAAGCAGAGATACCTTTTCATTAGCACTTAAACTTGCAACACAAATTCACACCCTTGGAGTATTTAGAGATACCTGCCTATATGCACTTCCTTCAAAAGATTTGAAACCATTTTGTTTTCTATCATACTTTTTCCAAGTTACCAAAATCCAGCCAAGACATAAGTCATTGCTCACGGATAGTTACAAAGTCTCACATCGGGCCATTATTTTCTTCTCAGAAAAGTATTTAGCCAGGTGTAATGTATGAAGTTCTGTACACTGTGCAAAATGTCCCCTTCCACTGTCCTTCAGTGATATCACAAAAAGGAGCTTTTGGTCAATCTATCCATTTTTGTGTGGGTCCTGCATGATTTCCTCAATGTTCTGCAAACATGGTTCTATTCTTATCTACATTTGTCCATTTATTCTAGGAAATACTTCACCAAGTCATAATTATATATGAAAGAGTGGGAGGGATTATAACAGGAGTAGGAATAAAGAGCAGTTTGTCCACTTTCTTGTGACTCCATAGCTATTCAGAAAAAAAAAAACAAGTGTATATAATTTCTATTTCATGACAAATTGTGCTTGTTTTTCATGTCCAACTTTATGATTTGTTCAGCTACATAGCACTCAACTTGATAGATAATTTCTGTCACATGGTAACTTGTGATTCATGATCAAGAATTCAGTTTCCACTCAACAGCAGGCTCAACAGCAGATCAATATCTCTCACTCTCTGAAAGAAATAGTGGTTGTTTGCTGAGAACAGCATTGCCTTGCTCAAAAAATCCAGGATATCCACCATGATTCACCTATTTGTGATGGCCATTGTTCCAAGGGCCTTCTATATACACTACTAATTCTTCAGGAAACACTGAGTCTGCTGAGTCTAATGGGCCAAGTGAGAAAGCAGCCTGAACGAATTGAAGGGTCATCTGCTGTTAGGTCCTCAGCCTAAACTTGTTTCTTTTCAAATTAACTAGGGTAGAACATCCTCGAACTTTATTTAAAATTGTTTGCCATACTCTGACAAACAGGTGTGTTTCCAACAAGTTTACAATAGATGCCCAAATTCTCATTAAGCTTAATCTTCAAAAGGCCATCAGTGTAGTAGACCACTGTGATACCTTGTGAGTATATAGGTAATCAAGGTGCTTGTGAGTTTAATTCTGACACAGAACTGAAGAATTACATACCTTGAGGTAGAAACATGAAAGTGTACTACTGGCTTTTCTAGATAAAATAAATTTCTTCCCATTTCTTCAGCTGGTAAATATTAATAAGTATGGACGAAATGGTATATTCTACATCAACAGTTGAATTCTGTGTTAATTTGCTTAGGCAAGCAAACCACATTTTATATGCCTGCATTGAAGTTGTCATTTCTTTAAGCTTAGAATAATCAACTACAACTTTCTAAAACCCACATATCATCAACACAGGAAAGATAAGTGTTAAGTGCAGGTGTAGAAGGAGATGCCACATGAAGGCTTTAATCTCTAAATCTCTCCAGAGATGTTTTCTTATTTCTGTTTCGATATTCTCCAAGATGGGAGGAGCTTGGCTTCCACTGAGCTCTACAAATCACCATAGCCTTACTTCACAATTTAGGAAAATTCTGTGGGTATTATGTCAAAGCCAAATATGTCTATCACAACTTTGCATTCAGGAACTGTAAAACTAACCAGGGGAATTGTGTGGTAACAACTCTTGGGATCCATGGACAATCAGATCTTAAAATTTCACTGATAACAAAAATCTCAATATTGACCAAAAAACAGCAGTACTAACTTGGATTTTGGAGTTCCAGGAATCATTGTGATTTTAGACTGAGTGTCTAGTGTTCTCTGAAATATTATTTTATTTTTTTCCAATGGGCAGTTACCCTGTTAGAAGTAATAGTCATTTTGTAAAGGAGAAAAAGAAGATTAATGTTAAAATTTGGAGTAATTTAATAGGGTTCCTTCTCTAGAGAAAATCAACTTCACTCATCTTCTGAATCTATAATATAGCTTATTCTGAAATGTCCTGTATGGCCTCCATTCTCTGTTATGATATAGTGTATAATTTGATTCATTTATTTTGAACTATTCCTTGCTCAGTGGAACTCAGTGGAAAACAAGCTCCTCCCATCTTGGAGAATAACAAATCAAAAAATAGAAAGCATCTCTGGAGAGATTTAAAGATTAAAGCTTTCATGTGGCATCTCCTTCCACACCTGCATTTAACACTTACCTTTCCTGTGTTGATGATATATGGGTTTTAGAAAGTTGCACTTGATTATTCTAAACTTAAAAAAATGACAACTTCAATGCAGGCATATAAAATGTGGTTTGCTTGCCTAAGCAAATTAACACAGAATTCAACTGTTGATGTAGAATATACCATTCCGTCCATACTTATTAATATGTGTGGATTTAGCAGGTTTCTATTTAACTGCTGGGAGTGCCGTGATTGATAACCCAGTGCCATAGGTCTGCACAGGTTAGTTCATTTTGAAAATTGATTTGCCATCGTTCTCCATTAAAGTAAGACTGCCCTGGCAGTAGGATCAGGATCTATCCCTGGTACATGAGGGGACTTTCTGGAGCCTACTAATTATGGCGGGACACCTTGCACAGCCTTGATGCAGGGGAGGTGCTTGGACCTGCCTCAACTGAGTGTACCAGGCTTTGCTGACTCCACATAGAAGATTTTCGGAGGAGGGAATGGGGGGTGGGTTGTGGGGGGAGGAAGGCTAAGAGGAGCAGGAGGAGGAAGAGAGGGGATTTGTGGTTGTATTGTATAATGAATGAACAATTTCTTAATAAAGAAAAAAATATCAAACCAAAAAGGAAAAAAAAAAAAAAAAAGAAGACATGATAGTCACCAAATGGCCAAACATAAGGGAGAAAAAAAAGAATGATGCCCTATTTGCCCTTGATGTTTGACTGTTTCCACCTGGATTTATACTGTTTACAATTGAACCATTGTAGCTGCATGGTAGGGTCTGGCATGTAGAGAAGAGCAATGATAAAGATCATCAAGAGCGTTGCTACTTCCTTCACAATCTTTTTCTGTTTATTATATCTTTATTATTTAAATTTGCAATTATTAAATTTAAAAATGATTTGATCATCTTCTTAACCTCCCCTAAGCTCTTCTAGATCCCCTCCCTACTCACTCAATTTTAAGTTTTTTTATCATAAAACAAGACAAAAACACAATACAAGAAAACCCCGCTAACCAAGGGAAAAATAAAACCACAGAGAAAAAGAAAACATAAAACCAAAACCAAAAATCAACTAACTAACCAACTAACCAACAAACCACACAAGACAAAGCAAAAAATAAACACGTTCATCATCAACAACAACAAAAAACCCACACCAAACTGTAACCAAATAAATCACGTACAGAAATTGTGGAGTCCAATAACATCTTGGTCATCTATTCCTGAACATAAGGCCTTTTCTGGAGTGGTTGATATACCTAGTGTTACTCTATTGCAGAATACTTATTTCCCCTCTCCCAGCAGGTATAAATGACATTTCAGCTGTTCAACTTTACTCCAGTGGATAGATTTTTATCTATTTATGGCAGCCGAAGTGTATATGCCACGGTCCTGATTCTGACACATGCATCCTGCTTCAGCCCCTTGGGATTCATATGAGCTTTATTCATGTTAATTTAGAGGGCTTTGTTTTCCTGGTGTCCTCCATCCCCTCTGACTCCTACACTCTTTCTGCCTCCTCTTTCCTTGAATTCCCTGAGCTCTGATTGGAGGGATTTGATGGAGATATCCCATTTAATGTTGAGTATTCCAAGGTCTCTGAGTCTCTGCATAATATATGGTTGTGGGTTTCTTTATTTTTTCCCATCTGTTGTAGGAGGAAGTTTCTCTCATGAAAGCTGAACAAAGCACTGATGTATGATATAGTAGAAAATCATCACAAGTTTTTTATTTTATTTTTTATACCAGTATTATTTGGTTTTACCCTAGATCACTGGGCTGCCTTGGTGCTTACATTTGTCTGTAAGAACACACAGGGTGCATTCATTGACCAAATACACTGTATGTATAATGAATAAACAATTTCTTAATAAAGAAAAGAAAATATTAAACCAAAAAAGAAAAAAAAAGAAGACATGATATCACCAAATGGCCAAGCATAAGGGGAAAAAAGAATGTTCTATTTGCCTTAGATGTTTGACTGTTTCCACCTGGATTTACATTGTTTACAATTGAATTATTGTAGCTGCATGGTAGGGTCTGGCATGCAGAGAAGAGCAATGATAAAGCTCTTCAAGAGTGTTGCTACTCTTGAAGGATCAATGTAGGCACTGACAAGACATCTCCATCTTTAATGAGCTGTGTATGTATTGTCTTCAGCAATGGGGCCTTTCTATCAGTTTGTGAAAAGCAACCTTTAATATAGGCAACTGACTGGATTGTTTTGGGATTCCTGTGGGGCCATTTTGGCCTGCAACTCAATTAGATGTAGCCTAATCCTAGTACTGGAAACTCCTTTGCTTTGTTTGGTGATAAGAGCTGGCAAGTTGGACTCTGTATTCCTTATTGTTTGAAGCTTTTATTTAGAACACTTTCGTATAGGCATACTTTTTAAGAAATTTCTACTATATTGGTTTGCATACTGCTCCTCAAATGTCCTTTAATTTAGCTGTCTCTTGATGGGTGATGTCATTCTGTATGCTGTGAATATGTGTTGCTCTGACTGGTCGATAAATAAAGCTGTTTGGCCAATGATGAGGCAGAATAAGGTTAGGCAGGACATTCTAACTAGAGCGAGAGGAAGGAGAAACACAGAGCAGAGGAGGTGCTGCTAGCTACCACCAGGAGAAGCAAGATGTAAAGATACTGGTAAGCCACAAGCCATGTGTCAAAGTATAGATTTATAGAAATGGGTTAAATTTAGATATAAGAGCTGGCTAGCAAGAAGCCTGCCATGGCCATAGTTTAAAAATAATTTAAGCCCGTGTGTATTTATTTGGGTCCGAGCAGCTGTGGGACCAGTGGGTGAGAGAGATTTGTCCTGACTGTGGATCAGGCGAGGCACAGGAAAATTTTCAGCTACAGTCTCCTCCTGTGTTCCCTCATGCTGCACCCTCGCCTCTCTCCTTTCTCACTTGATACTCTCATTCCACCACCTCCATCTATCCATATCTATCTATTTTATTTATTTTTCTTAATGAGATCTATCTCTTCTCTCTAGTCCATTTCTCTATACCTACCCTCTGTGGTTCTATGGATTATAGCTTGGCTATCATTGAATTCACATCTAATAACCACAAGTAAGCATGCACATACCAAATTCATCTTTCTGAATCTGAGATATCTTAATCATGATCATTTTTTCTAGTTCCGTCCATTTACATGCAAATTTCATGGTGTCACTTTTTAATAGCTAAGTAATATTCCATGTGTGAACATACCACATTTTTTTTATTCCTCTGTTGAGGGACATCTTGGTTATTTACAATTTCTGGCTATTATAAATATAGAAGCAACAGGATTGATCAAGTGTCTCTATGATTGGTTGAGGCATCCTCTGGATATATACCCAAGCCGAATCTTGAGGTAGATATATTTTCACATTCCTGAGTAACTGCCACACTGTTTCCATAGTGGCTGTACAAGTTTGTACTCTCACCGTCAATGCATAGATATTCCTCTTACTCCACATCCTTACCAACATGAACTGTCACTTGTTTGGTTGACCTGAACCATTTTGACAGGTATAAGATGAATTCTCAAAATAGAATTGATTTGCATTTCCTTGATGTCTAAGGATATTGAAGTCCTTTTAGTTTTTCTCCAATATTTGCATTTCCTCTATTGAGAATTCTCTGATTGTATCTGCACCCCATTTTTAATTTGTGTTATGTGTTTTCTTGATGTCTAGTTCCTTTGATTCTTGTGGTGGTTTGAAAGAAAAATGGCCCCTAAAGACAGTGACACTATTAGGAGGTGTGGCTTTGTTGGAATAAATGTGGCCTTGGAGGAAGCGTGTCACTGTGGATGTGGACTTTAAGGTTTGCTGTACTCAAGCCGTACCCAGTGTCATAGTTCATTTGCAGTTACCTGCTGAAAAAGATGTAGGGCTCTCAGCTCCTTCTCAAGCACCATGTCCTGCCATGATCATAATGGATTAAACATATGAACTGTAAATTGCCACCCCAATTAAATGTTTTCCTTTATAAGATTTGCATAGTATCTCTTCACAGCAATAGAGACTCTAACTAAGACAGTTTAGTACTTTTTGTTTGTTTTGTTTTGTTTTTTATATTAGTCTTCTATTGGATTTGTAGTTGTTGAAAATCTTCTCCCTCTTTGTAGCTGACAATTTGTTTCAAACATGATGTCCTTTGCAGTGCAGAAGCTTTCTCAGTTTCATGAGGTTGTATTTATTAACTGTTGATTTTAGTGTCTTTGCCAATTGTGTTCTGTTCAGAAAATCTTTTCTGTGCCAATGAGTTCAAGTCTATTTCCTATTTTCTCTTTGTTCAGGTTAGCATATCTGGCTTTAGGTTAAGGTCTTTGATCCAATTTGGAGTTAAATTTTAGCAAGGTGATAAATATGAAACTATTTTGATTCTTTTACAAGCAGCCACCCAGTTTTACCAGAGCAAGTTGGACTATGTGTTGAAGCTGTGCTTTTTTCAAGTGTGTTTGTATTTCTATTGAACTAGATTATATTTTGTGGACACTCCCATGGTCAATAACAGATTTTTCATGGCAAAATAAATGCAGTCTTTAAATATATTTCTCAGGAATAAACTAAAGACTCTCAAGCATGTCTAGCTCATGACAGCAGGTCTTCTGATCCATAATTCAGGCAATCAATCAAATTAATATTATCATCTCAGTTTGTGTAACTATATAAATGCATCTCCATTCCCCAAGACTATGCTTAATGAAGTCATCAAAAAACTTAGTTTGATTTACCTTATATTCTTTCCTCCAAAGGTTTCATGTCCGTAAAATCCATGTGCGTATATACTCCAAGACCCATACTTGTATTAAATAGAAAATTGAAGTTCTTAGTATATTGCATACTACTTTATAGTACACATCATATTCCTTTCCTCTAGGGGTTTTCAAAAATTTAGCCTACATATCATTCTAGAGGAAAGTCATAATTGTTTCCAGAGATAATGCAGGATTTGTTCCTCTAGGCAGGAAGAAAGGAAAGCAAGTGACAGGGTACGGAACAGTACAGCTACTTCATCAGGTGAAACAGATTCTTAAGAACTTGGAGTTTAGGAGCCTGTGAGATAACTCACCAATAAAGGAAATTACAGATAAGCTTACAACCTGAGTTTTGTCCCTGAAATCTGCATGGTAGAAGAGGAAAACCAAGTCTAGAAAGTCTTCTCTGGACCTGTAAGTATGCATTGTGAGGCATTCATGTACCAACAGAGACACATACAAAAAATAAATAGTTTAAAAATAAATAAATAAACAATTTTCACTTTATCATTCTAGCCTCATCATGGCACCCCATACATCTCCATTCCAATTTGTAGAGTGCTGCAGTTTAAAACAATTGATTCACGATAAGACAGATTCAGATGGAACAAGACTTTAAATGCTTTAAAATGTGTGTAAAAATGTACGTAGGCTTCAAAGAGAGATAAAAAGGAATATATACAGTTATATAAAGAAATGATAGTTTTGAAAAATGAAGTCTTTAAAGAGACAGTAAAGGTAGTATAAAATATAAGCCACGTAAAGATGGATATCACACAGGGAATCTGGATTGTGTTGTCGTTGGGATTCTTAACTGCAGAGAGATATTTGATTGTAAAGGAAGCTGAGTTAAACCAATATGTATATTTTAAAGATACCTTGACTTCAAAATTTGGATATGAGGATATGTTGCTTTGGAAAAGAAGTTCTGCTTTTGTTTCCACAGAAAGCCAGAGGCTATGGATTTGTTCCAGACTAAGATACATCAGGTTTGACCAGCCAAGACCACCTGAGGTCTCCAATGACACCATGGCCCAGATGATCCAACATCCAGAACATCTCAAGACAACTGGCTCAGATGATACACCCTCATGGACTACTCCATAATCCTAAAATGTTCTTTATGTCCCCATAAGGTACAGCGCCCTCCTCCAGCATGAAGTAGTAAGAGAATCTACGCCCAAATTCCCAAATATACCAAGCTGGCTTTGGAGATGGAATGGGCTCACTCCCTCTCTAAACCCAGACATATTCCTAAAATAAAAGGTTAAAAGATTCTTTTGTCCCATATCAAAAGAGCCCTCTGGTATGGGACAGAGAAAAACCAATATTTTTATTTAAAACAGGTTAATTATAAATGCGATCTCTTTCTAAAAACAAAAGGGGATATGATATATATAGGATATAGAGATGATAGGATAAAAGGATAGATTAATGAATCTACTTTTAAAAAACAACTTGTTTAAAATGTTTTACATTGGTATAGATTTTAGTTTATGTTTAAAATGTTTTACATTGGTATAAATTTTAGTTTATTGATACAAACTTAAAGTTGATTTTGTTATACTGTGTGTATATTTCTACTTTTGTTTGAGGTATTATGTTTATGTAACTCATTTAAAATTGTAATAGATAATTAAGAAATAGATTAATAATTAGTCATCTATGATAATCATATTTGTAGCCATGATAGTTAAATCTTCTAGGTATACATAGATATATTTCAGATAGATAGGTAGTCTTCAAATACTTCAAAGACCTACAGAATATGGCATTTAAAATGTTTTAAAAATTTAGACGTTCTGGACAGTGAGACACGTCTGCTCCTGGCAACACTGGATTTACTTCAGAGGAGGATGGGCATCGAAGACACTCCACATGGAGTTTATCTTCACCTTGGCAAAAATAGCCATTTGGGCAAGAAACTGTTCTTGCCTGGACTGCTTGATCGACTGGACATGCAGGACCCATAGAAAGGTAACCACTGAACTTTGCTTGACAAAATGGTCCTTCAGGTTCCTGCTTTGCAGAGGAAACTGCCAGACATTCTACAGGACACAGAAAAAAATGATTGAGAGACTCTAGGCCTGTGAGCTGAAAACAGATGCCCCAACTTTACAAGAGAACTTTGGATGACTGTCCAGGCTGCCAGCTGCCTCTTTCTACCCTACAAGACTCCCGAAAGTTGCTTACATCTTCTCCATTTCTCAGGTAGTATTATATCCTTCTGAGGTCTTTGATGTGGTTGAAGACTAGATAGTTATAATTTCCTCAGTTATGATAAAAGATAAGTTAGATGTAAAACCTTAAACTCATAAATATAAGATAGATAGGATATCTTCTTTAATATTGTAACTGTAATTCTTGCTCGATAATTGTTTTGTTATATGTAATTTTACTATGTTAAAGTTAAAACCTTCCTTTTTGAAAAAAAAAAAAAAAAGGGCAAGTGCTGTGGATATCACTCTGTATCAATAAAGCGCTGATTGGCCGGTAGCCAGACAGGAAGTATAGGCGGGACTAACAGAGAGGAGAATTGAGGGAACAGGAAGGTAGAGGGGAGACTGGCTGGAGCCGCGGCCAGGAGAAGGAAGATGTAAGGTACCGGTAAGCCACGAGCCACGTGGCAAAGTAGAGATTAATAGAAATGGGCTAAATATAAGAGTAAGAGCTAGACAATGATAGGCCTGAGCTAATGGCCAAGCAGTTTAAATAATGTAAGCGTCTGTGTGTTTATTTTATAAGTGGGCTCGGAGACT
>CABHPH010162633.1:0-15993 GCA_902168325.1 Peromyscus nudipes
ACCTTCAATTACTCTCTTCTTCCATCTACAAATGGGTATGATTGCTTAAAAACAACAATAGTAACAACAACAAACCCCTAGATGCATGCAATGGAAAATAATTGATAATACGGAGGAGTAACAGCCAACTTCAGCAAGTCTTCTCCAACTAGCCCCAACCATCAACGTCAGTATGAAACTCCATAGCGTCCATTTACTTTATGCAAAACAAACTAGAAAAACTCAGTGCTCAGTGCGAGATTCATTCTTGCCAGGGTCTCTGCTCGCCTACTCCCTACCTAGCTTGGCCAGGGGCAGAGGTTGGAAAAAGAACCCATGTGCACTGACCTCGCTGTGAGGCATGGCCCAGAAGGGGCTCCTCTACATCCCTCCCCACCCTCCCTTATGGAGCATTCTCCTTGGAAAAGGCTGGAAGAACGTGACATTATTATTTCCTCATTTGGGATGGATTGCTACAGGCCTGGGCATGCAGGCAACGGTGCCAGTGGAGTGATTTATGAAGCCTTGTTCCTCTCCTGGCCCCATGATACGGTTATAACTCTCCCTTTCACAGCAAGGATTACGGCGCTCTAATGACTCACTGCCCACGCGTTATCTTCCAGTAACCTGCTGGGTTGAGAGCGGGTGGTTGTTTTCTAGGTGGTAATTAGGATTTTCCCCTTCCTGTCTTTTAAGACTTTTCAGCTTCTCTAGAATCCTGGTTCAGAGCTTAGCTCTGGGAAAGCTGGGCAGAGGTGCCTGATCCAAGATAAAGCCCTGTACTCTTAGCATATGCCCCCATGTGTGTGTAAACATGTGCATGATAGTGTGCATGCATGTAAGCATGGAGACTAGAGGCTGAGATTGGGTGTCTTCCTTGACCCTTCAAATTTCTGGACAGGCTCTCACTACGTATCCCTGGCTGGCCTTGAATTCACTACGTAGCCCAGGCTGGCCTCCAATTCAGTGATCTGCCTGCCCGATTCATGAGTGCTGGGGTTGAAGGCATGTACCACCATGCCTGGCCACCTTATTTTTGGGGACAGGGTCTCACTAAACTTGGAGCTCAGTGATTAGGCTAGGTCAACTAGCCAATGAGCTCCAAGGACCCAACTGTCTTTGCTTCCACAGTACCCATGCTTGCGACTTTTATATGGGTTCTGCAGGGTCTGAACGCAGGCCATTATGCTGCTATGGCAGACACTCCACTGAATCATCTTCCTGCTCCATTCTCATAATGAAATCTCACTCCAAGTCACCTTGAATGCCCATGCAGTCCACGCTGGTCTGGAATCTGAGATTCTCCTGTCTCTACCTCCTGAATGCTGGGATAACAGGCATACACCCCGATGCACAGGAATCGAACCCAGGGCTGTATGAATGTGAGGCAAGCAACTCACCAAATTAAGCTACTTCCCCTGTCCCCTAGCTCCCTGGTTTTTTTTTTTTTTTTTTTTTTGTTGGAGATGGGGGTCTTTACTATGTTGCTCAAGCTAGACTTGAATTCGTTATGCATCCCATAATGGCCCTGGATTTGAGATTTTCCTCTCTCTGCCTACCAAAGGCTGGGATTACAGGGATGTGCCACCATGCATGATGGCTGTCTACCAGCTTTCTGACTGAGGCTCTACAAGCTTCCCAAAAACACAGCTGTGCCAACTCCGCCACCACTGTGCAAGGGATGGACTAAGACAACCATGTGGCCCGTCCCACTCACGGTCAGCTTTCAAAGGGACAGCTCTGTTCAGGGAGCTGTTTGAACATGTGGGCCAGACTTGTGGTCCCCCACCCAGCCCAGTTCTCCTGCTCAGGTACCCACCTGCTATGTGCCGTCCCTCAAACTGGCACAGCGGGAAAAGAAGTCTTGGGTGGACCCTGTTTATCTGGGCAGCGATTCTGCCAATTCACAAATGAGAAAGCTAAACTGGGTGAACATGCCCAAGATGACACAGCCAGCAAGGGAGAATGTTCGGGAACCATTTGCTTAGATTCACATATCCCATGGTGCAGGAGACTGGGTGGAAATGGGAAATTAAAAATCCACAATGCACGAGTCTGGGGAGATAACTCAGTTGGTACGATCCTTGCTTTGCAAGCATGAGGATCTAAGCTCAATCCCCAGAATCAATGCAAAAGAAAAAAAAATCTGGGTGTGGTGGCGTGCACTTATAATTCCAGTGTCGGGGAGGTGGAGACAAGAAAATCCATGGGGTTCACGGAGCAACCTATTTAGTTAAGTCCTAGGCTAGTGAGAGACCCTGACTCAAAAAACAAGGTGAAGAGCACCCCCAAGGAATGACATTTGAAGTTGTGATCTGGCCTGTACAAGCACCGGCAAGCAGGAACACAATGCTTGGGACCCACACAGAACAAGAAAGGCAGAATAGGCAAGGAGGGAGGTTTGTATGTGTGTGGGTGCAGGGGGTGCACCCGCATGATGGTTCACTACCTTGTTTTTGTTTTTTAAGATTTATTTTTGTGTTTGTGTGTGTCTGCAGGTACCCACGCAAAGGCTGGGAGTTGTGTAAGAGGGTCAGAAGAGGGTGTTAGATCCCCCTGGAGCAGGGGTTACAAGCAGTTATGACCTGTCAAACATGATTGCTGGAAACCAAACTCTGGTCCCCTGGAAGAGCAGCCAAGTCTCTTAACTGATGAGTCATCTCTCCAACTCTGTTTTTTGAGACAGTGTCTCTTACCTAACCTAGCGTTTATTGACTAGCTGGCCAACAGACTTCAGGAGTCCTCTTCCCGCCTAGCGTCAAGACTATAAGCACGTGCTTTTTAAATTTGTATTATAAGCCCTGGCTTTGGATGTGGGTGCAGCTTTTCAAACTTGGGTGTCAAGTCCTCTACCAACTGCGCCATCTTACCAAAGCACCCCGAACTCAGAGTCACTCATCACTCTAGCTACCAAGCAAACTGAGTAGCAGGTGGCCTGGAAGCCAGTGCCGAATGACCTTCCTTCCCCCTTTCCAGTCCCAGTCCTTCCTTGCAGAGCTGAGGGAAGTCTCACAGCTACGCTTCTTGTTCCCACCCCCAGCAAAAGGCAGCCATGGGCCCTGCAGAGGCTCCGAGCTAGGCAGACACTATTCCAACAAGCCCCATGGCCCGCTAGGGAGTAGACTGGAAAACCAGTTTAGATTCGCAAGGAGGCTGGTATTAAACTCACCAGTGTCCCGGCTCAGGCAGCCACGCATGTTAGGGCATGTGAATACTAAAAGAAGAACTTGTAATTCTACTAAAAAATGAAATTCCACCATTTCTGCAGAATAAACAAAACCCAAATATCACATTAGCTCTGCAATATGTCTGGCTCCGGGGCTTCAGACTCTCATTACTGTTGGATTTTCTCCATGAAGGATCCCTCCATCCCCCCCCCCCCGCCTGCACCCTGAATAACAAAACATGCGGCCTTATGACGAATTCCCTTCCTTTCTGTCTTCTGCCTGCCTGTGGCTTATCCGTATCAGAAACGAGTAGGGGAAAGCCACCAAGACAATGAGCATCCGTCTGCAGTTCTTTTGCCTGGTGTGTGCTGTGAACTATCTTCCAGAGAGTTCTTAGGCCCCCATAGGGTGATACAGAAAGAAGCGCCCCTCACGATTTAGGGAAGATGAAAAGAGCCACCCCCAGAAGCCTGGGCTTTTGCTCGCGTGAGGTAACCTGGAGGGCGTCGGCGAGGGGCTTGCTGGCTCTGGGTTCAAAGCGAATCCGCCTCGAGAGGGGATGGATTCAGACAGTGACGGATCAAAGGCTCTCGTAGGTGGCAGCAGCTAGCGCCTCCGTGGCAGCAAGCTTTGACACCCTTCTTTTGAAGACATCTGGCACCGCAGATCTCTCTGCGGGAGTGTGTGGCAATGTCTGTGTGTTAGGGTTCCCAATGTACCACCTAGGGCTCCCCCAGGATCAACACCAACATACTCAGTCAGGGTCTCATATAGCCTTGGACGGTCTTGGTATGTAGCCAAGGATAAGTTTGGATTTCTGATCCTCCTGCCTCCATCTCCTAAGAGACAGGATTGTAGGCCACCACACCCATCCTGACCAATTGTAATTAATTTAAATTTTATATTATTATCAGGTACTTGCATACTGGGGGGGAGGGGGACGCGGCGCATGCGCCATGGCATGTATGTCAAGGGCAGAGGACAGCTCTGTCGTCTGCTTTCTGTTTACATTTTTGTGTGGGTTCTGGGATCAAACTCGGGTTACTAGGATTGTTGGGGGGGGGAACCTTTACCCACTGAGCCATCTCACTGGATCTATTTACTTATTTTTTTTTAATTTTTTTTTATTTTATTTTTTTTTTTACTTTCTCACTTTTATTTATGACAAATATTCCCCGATCTCTTCTGGTCAAAAGTTCTTTGAGACAATTCCATCAGCCTTAGCCAATCGGAGAATAGAGTCAGCTGATTCACCCATCCTTCGAATGGCCCCACAGATAGCATAGATTTTAAACAGGCCATTAAACCGGCCTGTGACCTTGTCAACCTCGGCCACATTCATCTGGATGGATGCGTGGTCCTTGGCACCAATAATGCGGTTGCTCGCGGAGCATTTCCGCGGCACGTACAGGTCCACGAACTTGCCGGCGTCATTCTGCATGTCGAGGCCGCGCCTGCTCACTAGGCCAGCGGGAGCGCAGAAAGTATTTACTTATTTTTTGAAACAGGATCTCACATAGCCCAGTCTGGCTTGGCACTTAGTATGTAGGTAGCCAAGGATGAACTTGATCTTCTGATGCTCTTGCCTCCTCCTTCTGAGTGCTGAGATTAGAGATGTGTACCACCACACTTGGCCTAAGCGGTGATCAAACCCAGGGCTTTGGGCATGTTAGGCAAGCATTCGACTAAGTAAACTACATGTCTAACATTTGGCCGCTTTTTTTTTTTTTTAAAAAAAGAGCTCAATCAAGCACGTGGTCTGTCAGCTTACACTCAACTGTTTTGGACTGACGGAACGGCAGGACGGCCGAGGCCTGTGGCAGACTGTCAGCAGACCCCTGTTACAGTCAGGCTGTCCCCAAGGCTTTGGAAAAACTCACTGCTTGCCCTGCTCAGCTGTCTATCTTGGGCAGAGGAGGAATGGCTACCCCCATGGAATCCCTGCAAAGGAAAAGAAGGAAACAATTGGAGAGCTTGGGATGGGCAGGGACCTGGAGAGGCAATCACTTGCTGGATCCGGAGCTGGGGGGAGCAGTCCTCCAGGGCCTGCAGGAGACAAGGTCCTCAGGCTGCCAGTTCCCGGAAACACAGTCTCTTCACACGTGATCAGGTGCTACCTGGAGGCTGCAGTACCAGCCGGCCAACACCACACTAGTCCTTACCACAACATGGGGGAGAGAGGCCTAATGACAGGTATAGGTTTGGTTACAGCTCAGGTCCCTGCATGAAATGTCATGGGGGATGGGTAATGTCCAATTAAGACCCTCGGCCATATTCTAGAACTGGCCTTGACAGTGGTCTGAGAGGACAGCGAGCCTCATACTATACAGCTTTCATGACTTCAGAAATGTTTCTTTTTTTCTTTTAGAGAGAGGGTCTCATGTAGTCTAGGCCAACCTGGAACTGGTTATGTAGCTAAGGATGACCTTGGCTTTCTGGTCCTCCAGCTTCCACCTCTTGGTGCTGGGATTATAAATGTGTGTTACCAACCATGCAAACAAATAAAAGTAACCACAGAGCAAGCCTCCAGCCTGGGGGGGGGGTACCTCCACCTTCTCCGGTGCCCATGGGGGGGGGGATGTAGAAACAAAACCACAGTGCCAAGTATGGGACATTTCCTTATGAGCTATTGGTCGGGAATTCCCCAAGGGCCCCCCAAACTATGCAGGCTCTTGTCACTGCTCTTGGCTGCCCGCTAGACCTAGATGATAAGCTCCTGTTGCTAAAAGTACCACAGACTTTGGTTGCCAGACACAGGGGAAATGAAGGTGGAACTGAGCTGGAAGCTTCCTCCCCATGTCTCCTGGTCGGGGCAAGCTGGGGTACCCACCCTATAGCAAATAATGAGAGATCCTGTCTCAAAGTGAAAGAGTGCTTCTGACCTCCACACGTGTGATGGCATATGGGTGCACCCACTGACATGTACACACACACACACACACAAACACACATGCATATACACACCATACACACTCAAAGATAAAAAAAAAAAAATCAAACAAATATACAAACAGAAGTCCGAGTATCCCAGAAAAAGAATTAGAGTCATCTACTTGTTTTTTTTTCATAATGGAAATCCAAGCAATCCAAACCATGATTCAAGTTTAGGGCAACCCCATTTTTCCACTGGGTTTATCTCTCTGAGAATAGTTACTTGGGCGCTTGACCTTTAGGGGAGATGATGCCCCGAGCCCTTCCATTTGTGAGCTTCATTTGTTTAGAGTGTACCCATACCCTCCCCTCTCTTGCCTTTTAGGACGTGAACCTATGGATTCCATCCAAGGCTTTTGCAGTGCAGCTACAGATATCCCAGAGCTGTAGACCCACAGCCCACACTCCAGTGAGAGTGGGCAGTGGGGGTGTGACAGCCAGATCTAGCCCAGCCCCAGCCCCAGCAGGGGAGCAGCCTGGCAGGCCAAGAAAGCTGGGGGCTGGGGAGACTGCGGAGAAAGCACGGGCTGTGTGTAATCGTTGGGAGTTCAAATTTGCAGCGAGCAGCTATGTTTGTGCCGGGGGCATGGTGGTCTGCCTGTGATCCTAGCGCTCAAGAGGCTGATGCAAGATTCCCAGAGCAAGAGGGCTGGCTGGACTATCTGAATGAGCAAGCTCTGGGTTCAGGTGACAGGCTGTGCCTCAATAGTAAGATGGAGAATGACTAAGAGAGATAACCCATGTCAACCTCAGCCTCCACACACACTAATATATGCACACACTCCTCAGTGTGCACACACAGGCATCCCTCACATGTGTGAATGTGCAATACACACTACACACAGGAAGGGAGGGAGGGAGGGAGGAAGGGAGGGAGGGGGAGGAAGGGAGGGAGGGTAGGTCAATCAGTCCAAGCACTGGCCTAAGGCTGCTAGTGCTGGCACATGTTTTGTAGTCACTTAGCAGTTTCTTGTCCCCAATGCATCCCCAGGCAATGGAGGCACTTCCCAAAGGGCTATCCTTGGTGAGTCAGTGGGCTTGAATTGGGATAAGTACACTGGATTTCAGAGATCCCGGGTTTTTCTGTAACTCTGCAGCTGAGAAATTTAGGATGACTGGTGTTCCGAGCAGAGGTCTGTATTTGTACCTAAATGTGTGTGAACACAACCCTAACCCCCCGCCCCCCTCTGCTAGCTTGCAGGCTACTCAACTGTGGTGGTAATGGTGGTTAACGGGGTGTGGCAATATGATGAGGCAAAGAAACATGAGTCTCTACAAATTACTATTCACCCTGGCTACCAACACGAGAGTCCCAGCAAGTACACCACAGAGGAGAAAAAAAATGACATGGAACCCCAACTGCCTTCTTTTATGTGTGTGAGGATCATTTGGGTGTATGTGCACAGGTGTATGGGGGGGGGGTTTACATGTGTGCATGTGTGTGGAGATCAGAAGAGAGAGCATTAGGTTTCACTCCTCGGGATCCACCCACATTATTTATTTTTGAAATAGCGTCTGTCTCTCATTGAACCATAACTCCCCAAGTAGGCTAGACTGGTGTGCTAGCAAGCTCCAGGGATTTTCCTGTCTCTACCTCCCCAGTCCTGGGATGATAAGGATGCACCATCACACCTGCTTGACCATCATTTTTTTTTTTAAGATTCATCTTATTTTGTGTATATGAATATTTTTCTTGCATGTATGTATGCACACCACATGCATGCTTGGTACCCACAGTGGTCAGAAGAGAGTTCTGAATCTCCTAGAACTAGAGTTATAGATGGTTGTGAGCCGTCATATGGATGCTGGGAGTTGAACCTGTGTCCTCTGCAAGAGCAATGATGCTCTATATCACAGAGTCATCTCTCCAGTCCCATTTTTTTTTTTTCTGAGACAGGTTTTCTCTGTGTTGTTTTGGTGCCCCTGTCCTGGATCTTGCTCTGTAGCCCAGGTTGGCCTCCAACTCACAGAGATCCGCCTGGCTCTGCCTCCCAAGTGCTGGGATTAAAGGTGTGTGCCACCACTGCCCGGCTCCAACTATCATTTTTAAACTAACTCCTTGATGGCAGAGGTGGCCATGTATCCTGGGCTATGTTATATTTCACAGAGACTGATGCCTGCCTGAGCAGAAGGAGAACCAGAATGGTTTCTAGTGGTTGCCTTCACTGGGCTAATTTGAAGGATCACAGTATGATTGATCTGAGGTCCTCAGTTTCCCATCCCAGCCCGACACTTCCGGTCCACAGCGTCATCAAGTACTTCTACATGCATCACTGTTGCACGGGATGGAAAAGGGAGCACCATTCTCTGTCCTCAAGTACAAGGGGATGTTTGGGGGTGGGAGGGCGGTGGTTTGACTTGAGATTTCCTTTTACACATGGCTTAGCCAACACAAGTCCAATAAAGAGGGGCTGGTCAGATGCACAAGTAAATAAGCCTGTCTGCATGTGGAGCTTGACTCTTGGGGCCCGGGGAAGGGCTAGGCCTGGCTAAGGGGCTGCTGTTCAGCCTGACCCAGAAGGCGCTGGATCATTAGTTCCTGCGAACCACACAGCAGCCTGGCTGGTGGTCTGATGGAGCCAAGGCAGGCGGCAGCCAAAACGGGCAAAGCTAGGGGTCTGGCAAGGTCCACGTCTGATCAGACTAGTCAACTGCCTCTGAGCTGGCAGCCCTGGCCCTGGCCCCGGCTCCAGCCCTTGAACAGCAGAGACCTCCTGGCACTACAGTGGAGTCAATCTTGCCTCCAGCTGTCTGGGGCACAGTCTGCTTGCTGCCGCACAAATGGTGGTGACTCAGCCACTGGGGGATGCTTCTGGGGCAGTGTTCCTGAATGTGGAAAAAGGATCCCCGTGGGGGGAGCAGCAAGATGGCTCTTTCTCATTTACACTCTACACATCATCACAACCCAGCCAGGGGCTTTCCCACAAAACCCGGCCATCGGATTATCCCTGACGGTTAACACAGGGCTATCGAGGTGACCTAGGAAGTAAGATGTCCTCTTTCAGGTCAACCTCAGGACATGTGATAGCCAGCTCAGGGGTATTCTCAACAAACTTTACCCGAAGAAGTTTTTTTTCGGGGGTGGTGGTGGTGGTGGTGGTGGCCTTTTTCGTGAGACCCTCTCAGGCTTCTCCATCTTTACCTCTCTATTAAGGGTTGCCCATGACAAGGCTAGGATCCCACCTCCACTCCCATCCCCAACCCCCGCCACAACCAAAGTACTTCGTGACCATTTAGGGGCATGACAAATCAGCCAGTTAGGCGTGGTGGTGCTGAGCTCTGACTTGAAGCTCCACTGTGGTGTCTACGGCAACAGGCAAAATCAGGTTTGTAGGTCTGTGGCTGCATTTTCCCAGTTGCCAACAATTCAATCACCCAATAGCAGGAAAGGCAGAGAGAGAGAGAAGCAGCGCCTGCATTTCCTCCTGCAAGTTCATTATCGCCTCGCCAAAGCATGACGGCAGTGTGAAATGGGTTAGACTCACGCACGGATGCCTCCGTTAACGGCCAAAGGAGGAGAGAAAGAGAGAAAGAGAGAGAGGAGGGGGGGAAAAAGTCGCACATCATTAGGAATGGAATAAACGATATCGAGGCACAGAGCAGAAATGATTTGATTAGTAATTTCCAGTTTTGAAAAGATCTGGAAAACTACCAAATGACTATACAGAAGGTATGATGGAGTTCTTAATTGCTATAACTGCTCTGGGAGAATTGATGGCTTGTGACATAGAATACAGCGCAGTACGCTAACACTAATAACTGTTAATTAAATGCTGCAATGATATACTCTCAAAATGCACATACAGCTTACCATAATTTCTAGATTAAAAGCTGCACCGTCAGAAGCCAAAGGCAAAGGGAAATCGGGGGAGAGGAGGCAGCTCTCATGCCTGAAGCCTGCCCTGAACACAGCAGCCCAAAGACACGGCAGGGAGGGGGAATACACTTAGCTGGAGAAATGTAAAGGCTGGCTGGCTGGAGCTGGCCCTCGAGAGGGTGAGTTATTAATTCTGAAAGAAGGCTTGCTGTACCAGGCCATCTGGCAGAGTGGGGAGGGTTGGGTTGAGGGCCGGTTGGATCTACTTGGCTTCCTCCACCCCCACTACCCCACCCCCCACCCCCACCGCCTCCAGTGATGTTTCACCCTTGGACTGAGGGTGATGCCAGGTCAGTGATATCACGGGAGGGGATGAGGGTCCTGGAGGGATGCTGTGGCTCTGCAGAGATAAGAGGGCGGGGGCGGGCTCTCGTCATGGCAGGTTCAGCTCCTAATGAGTGTGGGGAGGTTAGGAGAGCTGATGGGGCTGGGAGGGTGGGAGCAATTCGCAGCAAAGCCTCATTTGAATGGAAGATAAAAGACCTCAATTAATCTCTCTCCCTTTGGGTGAGGAACGCATGTGAGCCTGAAGGAAGATGAAGAAACACTGATGCTACTTCTAACTCAATTATCCCGGTCACAGTGCAGGGAGTAAGCTGGGTGGATGGAAAAACAGAGAGGGGACGAGTACTCCTTTTTCCATTTTTTTTTTTTTTATTGAGACAAGGTTTCACATAGCCCAGGCTAGCCTCAAACTCCTTACGCAGCCAAGGACCTTGACCTTTCGACTCTCTGGCCTCTACTTCCTGAGTAAGTGCTGGGGTTACAGGCCTAAGTCATCAGGTCTGGTTTATGGGGTGCTGGGGATGGTACCGAAGGCATTACTGCATGCTAGACGAGCTTCCTATTAGCGGGGGCCACCTCCCCAGACTGTGACCGAGTCTCCTATGGTGCAGTCTGGCCTCAAATCGCACGCTCCATTTTGGTCCTTGTCTTACTGCTTCCACTAGTTATTACCAAAGCCTCCAGCAGAGGGTCTCAAAGAGGAGACCATGGAGCGAGAGAATGCTTTTCTGCTTAGGTCTACCGAGCATTCGCTGGTATAGAGAGCTGAGTAAGGACAAGAAAACAGAAAGGAGATAGGTTATGCAATACTTCTACAATGAGGAAGAGGAGGAGGCTTTTTTATTTTAATCTTTTTTTTTTTAAACAGAGTCTCTAGTAGGCCGTGCTAGGCTCAGATTCCATATATATCCTAGGATGACCTTGAACCCTTGGTCCTCCTGCTTCTACCTCTCACAGAGTGCTGAGATGACAGATGTGAGCCAGCATGCCCAGCCGAGCCTGTTTTGATACAGAGGAAGAGTACGCTGAGCTCACCTTAGGAGAAGTACAACAGATGCTACCTACAGAGGACAGCCTTGGGAGTCTCCTGACATTGCAAATGGCTGCCGTTTAGCTTAGTTTTATATAATGGCCACTGGGACTGTAAGAATACAGGAAAGGGTTTGTGCAGGACTGGGAAAGACAGAGCAGAGATGATACATCCTGTCGGGTCTTTATGATGGACTGGCTTCCTTGGGTTTCCTCAGGCAGCCTAGAATAATCCCTACTCTCCTGTCTTAGGACACCATGGTTCCACTGAAAAACAAGGAAACCCAGGACTGGAACGGTGGCTCAGTTGGCATGAAACTTGCCTAACACACAGGAAGCTTTGGGTTTGATCTCTTGCACAGCATAAACAGATGGAGTGGTGCACACCTGTGATCCCAACACTCAAGGTGGAGAAGGCAGGAGGACCAGGAGGATCATGGGTTCAAGGCCATCCTCAGCTGCACAGTGAATTCTAGTTCAAGGTTAGCCTGGGCCACATGAGCCCTGTGTCAAACAAAGAAGCAAGCGTTGACTACAGAAATCAAGAGAAAAATGTGTATGTTTCATGGTCGCAAAAGTCCACCTTTCTTAACAAAGGTCACTACAGACACCAGTGGTAACAGATTAGAAAGACATTTGAGTCTAAACATAGTCAATGACCTGCTTGTGTTCATTATACCAAAGCAAACCAAATAACAAGAAAACAAACAAGAAATCAGAAACTCGGTGTACACTACTTTTGCAGAGGACTCAAATTTAGTTCAGAGTCCCCCATGTCAGGTGGCTCATAACCTCCTGTAATTCCAGCTCCGTGGGATCCTACATGCTCTTCTAGCCTCCGTGGCTACTGCACTCATGTGTACTTACTAACTCATCCTTATACATATATAGTATTAAAAATAAAGATAAGTCTGTCTGTCTGTCTCTTTCTCTCTCTCTTTTAAATCACAGACACCAGAAAGGTGGGTCACAGCAAGTATGAGCGTGTGGGAAGGCACATGTAGAGATGAGCTCTGTTGTGCACAGCAGTTTGGTGGTAAAAGTATTAACAATTAAAAGCAACCCACACTATTTGCTCAAACCAATCTGCATCTATTTTACAACCTAGCAGTATCTGCTTTAGAGACATGGTGAGAGGTGCATACACTGGCCCCTGCAAGGATGCTGATGCAGGCCTGTTTGCCTGTCAGAGAGCAGAGCGTTGAGAATAACCTTATATTGTGGTCTGAGTGCAGTGAGTGTGTGAGTGTGTGTGTGTGTGTGTGTGAGTGTGTGTGTGTGCGTGAGTGTGTGTGTGCGTGTGTGTGCGCGCGTGTGTGTGTGTGTGTGTGTGTGTGTGTGTGTGTGTGTATGGTGTGTGTGAACACTTGACCCTGCAGCTGATGGCGCTGTCTGGGGATGTGGTGGGACCTTGGGGAGGTGAAGCCTTGTAGTAGAAGGAGTCCCTGGAAGTGGGCCTGGACCCACTTCCTGTTCACTCTTTGCTTCCTTACTGGGGATGCAACACCACCAGCGAGCATCCTGCTCGCCCCTGTGTTTCCTTACCACAATCCTCTCAGACTTCAAGCCCCAATAAACCCTTTCTTCCCTCAGTGGCCAAGAACAGTGCCAAAACAGCTCAGCTGGGTGAGAGTTAAGCTAAAAAAAAAAAAAAAAACCAAAAAACCGCACCCCCCTTTTTTTTGTGGGAACATGTGTGGGCATATGTGTGTCACACCATGTATGTGGAGGGCCGAGGACAGTCTTGGAGAATCAGTTCTCTGCTTCTACCTTGTAGGTTCCAGGGATCAAACTTAGGTCTTGAAGCTTGGCAGCAAGTGCCCTTCACCCTTAACCACCCCATTGCCGTCCCTTAACTCCCCCTGTAATGCATTCAGTTCTAACAATGAGAAAGAGCAGCCAATCTCCCTTAGACAGCTAAAAGATTACGGATTATGGTCTACAGCCTGTGGACATGCTGGGGCATGTCCCACAAGCTAAGCAAGGTCCAGCCTGGTTAGTGCTTAGATGGGAGAATGCATAGTATTTAGTCAGTGGCAAGGAGAAGCAACAGGTTTCAGTGTACTCCCTGGTGGACAAGCATTCAAGAAACAGTAAGATTTGGGGGGTGGGGCGGCTGGAGAGATGGCTCAGCGGTTAAGAGCACTGGCAGCTCTTCCAAAGGTCCTGAGTTCAATTCCCAGCACCTACATGGTGGCTCACAACCATCTGTAATGGGATCTATAGCTCTTTCTGGCATGCATGCAGAAAGAGCACTCATACCTAAGAAAAATACATAAATAAATAATAATTTAGAAAAAAAGTTTGTAAGAAATAGTGAGATTTTCATGGAGGAGAGGAACTTTCAGCATAGGGTCGATAAGTATTCAAGTACTGCTGTGGGATGGTCTGTATGTCAAATGTGTTGCTCTGATTGATCAATAAATAAAATTCTGATTGGCCAGTAGCCAGGCAGGAAGTATAGGCGGGACTAACAGAGAGGAGAACTGAGAGAACAGGAAGGCGGAGGGAGTCACTGCCATCCGCTGCCATGACAAGCAGCATGTGAAGATGCCGGTGAGCCACGAGCCACGTGGCAAGGTATAGATTTATAGACATTGATTAATTTAAGATGTAAGAACTAGATAGCTAGAAGCCTGAGCCATTAGGCCAAACAGTTTAAATAATATAAGCGTCTGTGTGTTTATAAGTGGGCTGTTGGACTGCCGGGGCTCAGCGGGACCCAGAGAGAAAACTCTCCAACTACAAAGTACTGCTGAGGCTCCAATTGCACCTTGAAGGACAAGGGGGAGTCTTCAACTTTTGGCGCTAAATAGCACCTAGTGTCCTGGAAGCAGCGTCACGGAGCTGGAAGATCTCTGGCTGTGTCTGGAGACATCAAATGGAGTAGTGCAGCTGGAGTCATGGCTGGGCTGGCTACAGAACGTGCTGGGGTAGACCAGAAAGCCAGGGGGCTGGAAGAAGTGACTACAAGCTACAGCAAGAACATAGCCAGATGAGCTGGTGAGGTGGCTCATCAGGTAAGGGAGCTTGCGGCTAATCCTTATGGCCAGAGTTTGATCCCCGCGACCCACACATTGGAGTGAGAGAACTAACACATACAAGCTGTCCTCTGACCTCCACTCATGCACCCAGGTACAAGAACTCCTGCCCCCTCACAATCTAAATTTAAAAAAAAATCAATCTAAATTTAAAAGAAAATCAATCTAAATTAAAAAAAAAAAAAGAGTATGTTGAGAATCAGCAGCAAAACTTGGGCTCCAGAGTCCAAACCGGGGCTTTTGGAAGGCCCAGCCTAGGGGACACCAAGCAAAAGTCGAGCTTACTGTGAGGCAGCCCACACTGGAGTTTAATGGCAACTTTCTCCAAAAACAAACTGTCATTGTAACTGGTGGAAAAATGTTCCACTGTTCCAGGCCCACACTACTCTCGGAGGGAAGTAAGGCTTCTTTCAATCCTCACCCACAAGCCCCACGGGTCACAATGAAAGACCCTGTGTCTAGGTTGGTTGGTATCACACATACGAACACACACACACACACACACACACACACACACGTACGACACACACTCTTTATAAGTAAACAGTGTCCTAACCTAGTGCATCGTGGGACTTCTGAGTTGATTTCCAACTTCTGTTGGCTTGGCTTGCCAATCCCCTACCTTATTCAGGGTGGTTAGGGCAATTTTTTTTTTTCCTTCCTGAAGTTTGTTTTTCAGAAGTTGGTCAACTCATACTAAATGAGTCAAGTATTGGGAGCGCTAATGTTTTTCTCTTGGGAGAATTATAAGTGCTAGGAAAAATTTCCTGTCTCATGCTCAGCTTGCCTTCTACCCTTCGGGCTTCTGTCAGCCATGTTTTCTTTTTAAACAAGCATTATAAAACTGATTTTAAAGTGTGTTTTTTTTATGCATGCATGCGTGTGTGTGTGTGTGTGTGTGTGTGTGTGTGTTTACAGAGCCATGCCTGTCTTTTTACATGAGTTCTGGGAATCCAAACTCCGGTCCTCATGTTTGTGTGGCATCTCCGAGCCGTGTAAAGCATTTATTTATTTTTTTTAAAGAAATGAATGTCATGAGAAAAATACATCCATAAACTGTCTGCATTTTAGTCTCCACAAGAAAGAGACCACAGTGCTCCCCCAGACACTCCCATACACCCCAGGGAAGGCAATCTGCCCCCTCCATCAGAACTACAAATACGCTTTCTTCTTGCCTGTCTGACAGGCTTGATCCCTTAAAACGCCTCGCCCTCATCACAGAAAACGATGTGCTATCATGTTTTCGATTTTTTTTTTTTTGCCTCTAAAAACCTATCAAATTGGGGCAGGGGAGATGGCTCAGTAGGCAAAATGTTTTCACAGTGCAGGGAAGACCCAAGTCTGGATCCTCAGCACCCCTGTAAAAAGCTGAGTAGGGCAGTGTATGCCTTTAACTTCAGTGCTGGGATGGGGGAGGGGTGGAGACAATTCTTAAGACTTGCTGGCCAGAGAGACTAGTCAACTGGTGGGCTCCAGTTTCAGGGAGAGCCTCAAAAAAGTCAGGTGAGGTGGAAAGCTATTGAGAAGGGCCCTGGGTCTTGATCTCTGGCCTGCATAAGCATGTGTAGACACACATACGTATACACACACACACCCCACCCTACCCCCACCCCCCCACCCCCCGCGAACACCATGCTTGATTGCAGATCCATGCACACCAAGTCTCAGGAAAGGTAATCAGAAG
>CABHPH010162633.1:16093-37838 GCA_902168325.1 Peromyscus nudipes
AAGTCTCAGGAAAGGTAATCAGAAGAGCACCCTGGTCCCCACTGACTAAGATTAGCCCCCACGTGAGGCTGAACGGGGCCTGCCAGGAAGGGGATGGAGGCTTCCTTCCTCCTGGTTTCCAGTAGAGAAACAGACCGTTTCAAGTAGCCCAGGCTGACTCTGTGACCTGTGTGGAAAGGTGGAATTGAGGGGACTGGCTTCGGCTGGTCTTAGAAGAGAGAGAGGTGGCAACCCTCTGGGGGTCACTCAGAGCCATCTACCAAGCTAGGTGTGGTGGTGAATGCTAGTTCTCAGGATTGAAGGCAGGAGGACTAGGCGTTTAAGGCTAGCCTGAGCTACATACTGAGCTTGAGGCTAGTCCCACATGGTGGAGAGAACTGACTCCCTCAGGTTGTCTTTTAGGCATAACACATAAATAAAATATAATATTATTTTTTATCTTTTTATCCCCCCCCCCTTTTTTTCAAACAAAGGTCCTATGGATGTAGCTCAGTTAGCAGAGTGCCTGCACAGTATGCACAAAGACCAGGGTTCTATCCCCAGTACCATATAAACTATGCATGGCAGTGCATGTAGAGGGCTCAGAAGTTCAAGGTCATCCTTGACTGCTCAGAGAATTGCGGCCAGCCGAGGTGATGAGAGATCCTTTCTTTAAAAAAGAAAAAAAAAATTACTACCCCTTACTCAGGTCATGAACGTGATATTTCATGTGGTTTTATCCAGAACCTGGGCATTTTATATTTTCTTTCCTTTAGTGTGAGGGCTATATAAAAAGAAGGGAGGGTTTTGGTGTGGCCGTGATGGCGGCGGCGGCTATGGTGGCGGCGGCAGCAGGCAGTGCTGGTTGGTGGTAGGGAAGAGGCATGAAAAAAAATTATACTTTGACATATATTATGCGCTTAATCTTTCGTGGCAACTTTTTTACATTTGTAAGAGTTATGGATTTTAAAAGTCAGGGCTAAGATGTCTTAATGAGCATTCACCCCCCCCCTGGAAGGAGAAGTGGAGCTGATGTGTGTTAGTCAGCTGTTAGCTTTACGGCTTCTTTTCTGCACTAAAAGTGACAAGCTGAACGCATTATGGAGAGCTCAGATGTGTTATGCAGATGAAGCCGGCAGCAATATCTGCCTGCTCTCTATTATTTATGATGTCTATATAATACAATGGACTGAGATTTAAGCCATTGTGATGCAGTTTGTTTTCCAGGGTGCTAACGTACAGCACATTTTACCGAGAATTGCATCTCTGTTACATATTAATCAAATCCATCTTACACAGAGCTCTTACACTGTAAACTAAGGGGGGAGAGGGGAAAAAAAAAGATTAAAGCGCTTGGCTTTTCCTCAGCTGTCAAGGACTAGCAATAAAATAATAATAAGGGCTTCTAAATAACGTGTGTGAGACAGGCCTGGGCTCGCTCGCGCAGTCCTTTATGGAGGTTAACTACAAAATAAGTTCCAGTGAGTGATCGGGAACGGGCGTGCGTGTAATACTGTAATGCCAACGGCGGCATAATTCTTGAAAAGTTCATTTGCACAGAATTCTCCGACTTGATGAGGCAAAGTTTGGAGCCTCTTGAATCATTCTGCCATGGTGGGCGGCATTGGCGAGGCCTGCTCTGAAGTTTACAGCCCTGCCACTTTTCAAACTTGCCTCAGCTGTGGTCCATTAAAGACCGAGAGCTGCGTCCCCCAGCGCCCAAGCTGGGGTTTACTGCTTGAGGAAGTCATGGGAAGCTGCTTTTACGATGCAGTACATTCAAAAAACCGTGGAGTTATGTGGTTTGCGGGTCATTTTGGAGAGAGAGAAGGAGAGAGTGAAGGAGAGAGAGAAGGAGAGAGAGAAGGAGAGAGAGAAGGAGAGAGAGAGAGAGAGAACGAGAACAAGCATGCATGTGCACATCCATGCTTGTGGATATCGGAAGTCAACAGGGGGTTTCTTCCTGGTTCATCATCCACCTTTATTTGTTTAGACGACATCTCTCACTGACCTGAAACTCTTCAATTTGGGTAGACTGACTGACTAGGAAGCCCTAAGGACCCTCCTGTCTCTGCCTCCCCAGAATTGATACTGTAAGTATGCACTGACACCCCACCACCCCACCCCACCCCACCCCCACCCCGGGCCCGCAACTGCCTCCGGCTTTGCATATGGATGATGGGGATCTGCACTCAGGTACCCAAGGTACCCAAGTTTGTGTAGCAGGCACTTTACTGATAGGGCCAGCTCCCTAACCATTAAGGCTTGTTGCTACTTGGGGCTTGGGGAAGAGAACAGAGACTCCTTGTAATGAGGGCTAGAGAGATGGCTTAGAGCACCGGTGCTTCTCAACCTTCCTGATGCTGCGGCCCTTTATTACAGTTCCTCATATTGTGGTGACCCCCAACCATGAAACTATTTTCATTGCTACTTCATAACTGTAATTTTGCTACCATTATGAATCGTAATGTAAGTATCTGTGTTTTCTAATGGTCTTAGGTGAACTCCTGTGAGAGGGTCATTTGACCCCCAAAGCGGTCGAGCCCCACAGGTTGAGAAATACTGGCTTAGTGGTTAAGCATGCTTACTATTCAATCATGAGGACTGGAGTTGGAATCTCTGTACCCATTTCAGGTGGCCCATAATACCTCCGTGACTCCAGCTCCAAAGTATCCAACATCTTCTTTTAGTCTCTGTTAGAGTGTGTGTATGTGCGCGCACGCGCACACACACACACACACACTTTAAAAAGAGAGAAAGAGTCCACATAATGAATATGTGGCTCTCTTCAGGCAAAAGCATACTGGGGGGGGGGGTATTCAAGAGGTCTCTGGGCCTGTTTCTTTAACTCTAGAGTCTTGCAGAAAAGAATGCAGGTTCCAGGTATGAGGACTCCTCATTCCATGTCTCCTCTCAGGAATAAAATCTGCCAGCCTGCTACCTTCCTCCCAGCATACTTCTCAGGACATGGTGAGGTACAAAGGGAGAGGAAACTGTGTCTTTCCTGAGAGTTAACAGAGACCATGAATTTGTCCCTTGTATAATCAGCAGTTAAGACACAATGGTTTCAGAGTCCGCCTATCTACCCCAAAGCTCAAAGTCCAAAATTGATATTCCCTTGGCATAGCATCTATGTAACCAACCCCAGTGCAGCCCTACTTGGGGAAATCATCCTTTTTCCCATATTGCCTCCCTCTTCTTAGCTCCCAAGGGCTCTGGAGTATGGGTAGTACTCTATGCCTCCTGTTTTCTGTATTCTTTAATATTGCTACAATGAATGCCTGCTATTTGGATTATTAAAATAGCATCAATTTAAAATACTCCTCTTGAGGGGCTATAGAGTGGCTTGGTAGTTAACAGTGCTTGCTGTTTTCGCAGAAGACCCACGTTTGGAATTACGTTCCCAGCACCTACATCGGGCAGCTCAGGGGACCTGACACTAAACCCTCTTCTGGCCTTTGTAGGCGTTGCATACATGTGCACATGGACACACACAGGCACACAATAAAATAAAATAAACAAATCTCAATAAAATAAAATAAAAAGAGCAGAATCCCTCCTGAGTGGGATGGGCAGGCAGAAAAACATGGACCTTTGTGGTGGTTGGAGACAGGAGGCGGGCAGGGGAGCAACCTCTGTGTGACTGTTGAGGAAGGGCAAGCAGAAGAGAGAGAGAGATGGAGCCAAATTGGGGTGACAGTTCTTTCAGCTGCTCCCTTTAGCTCTGGAGACATGCTAGAAGATTCCCCCACACTACAGTTCACTCAGCCCTTCCTCGTCTCCTAGAGGATTTGCTCAAGTACTTGAAAGGCTTCTAAACAGGCAAAGGAGCAAGGGCAATTGAATGATGCCATCCTTGTCTGCCTTTCCTTCCAGTGACCTTCCAGTATATGTGACTTAAAAGGTCCCCCTGTCACTTCCCTGAAGGGGTAGGTAAGGGAACACTGGTTGCTTCAAGAGGGTGATGTTTCACGTCATTAGTGAAGCCGTTGTAGTCCTTGGTAGCCCAAAGACATCTGTTTGTGTCCTACAAGCCAACTGTGACCATTATAATTCCATCATCGGTGGAGTCACATGATGTTCAAGATAGGAAACTGGTACCTAGAAAGGGCAGGAGGAAGAGCCTTAGTGAGCCATTAGAGGCGGAAGGGTTCAGAGACGGGCTGATCAGAAGCTGGAGGGGGAAGAAAGGAGGAGGAGCCTGATCAAGCTAGAGATGGGAATCGTGGCAGGAGGGAGGAGGTAGACCAGAAGACTAACAGGAGTCAACTGCGGGAGGTTCCCTCCCTATCAGAGAAGCAGTCACAAGACATGAATGGGAGAAAGCAGCAAGCAGGTCAGAGAGTGACATTAAGAAGCCTCAAGTCCTCCCTTTACCGCCTCCCCTGATGAATGAGTAAAGGAGTTTAACTAGAAACCAACATGGCTTCCCTCAACTCTCCTTGGCGGGGCTTTGGATCTGTAGTGATGGACCATGAGGAAGCCAACTCCTCCCTAAGCTCAGCAGTCCTGCACTGGGGCCTCCTTCCTTCCTGCCATGCCTCGGATGGCACTGTGCACTGCTTTGCTCCCTCACTAACAATGGTCGCCCCTGATTGCTCCTGAGTAGGAGTGGACATCTGGAATCACGGACTAAGAGAAGTCTTCCCTCCCGCCGCCCCTCCCCTCTGCTCTTTTCTAGCATCGCCTGGAGCCTGGCCTTGGAGACACTTCCGCCATGGATACTGACCATCTCATTTCTTAGTCTCCAAGGGGCTTTCCATCCATCCCCCTCTGACCTGCCAGCGGGAGAGATGACCTCACATTTGTCCTGCTTATTGCTGGTAATAACCATTAGGGACAATGGCAGCAGCTCACACCTGCTGCCTGGCGAGGATGGCAGACCAGGTCTCTGCAGGAGGCCAGAGATGTAAATCCCTGGCCTTTTCATCGCTTCCTTGTGGTCACACAGCTGTAGTGAGGGACACAGGGGGAAAGATGCAGTTTGCCAGGGCTGATCAGCTCCTTGTCAGGTTAGAGGACTCTGGCCTGGGATTGCTAGTAGGCTAACACAAGACATTGTGCTGGGCTGAGGATGCAGCTCCACTGATAGAGCATCTGCTTAGCATGCATGAAGCCCCCACTGGCTTTGGTTCCCAGGACCACATAACCTAGGCATGGCGTTTCAGGGGAGATTAGAAGTTCAAGGTCATCCTCAGCTACACAGCAAATTTGGGGCCAGCCAAGGATACACATGACCCTGTGTTAAAAAAAAAAAATAGTGCTGTGCAACCTCTGCCTGCCTCAAACTACTCATTCTGAGACTTTGGGACCGGGGATCCAAGGTGATAGCAACTGTATTCTTTGCATAGCCATTTCTTTGTGAAGAGCAGCTTCCTTCTTGGGTATCTCCACAGTCGCCCTTCTGGTCTCTGAAGGATGTTAAGAACATCTAAGACAAAGCTTTGACAACAGCATCCTTCCTGGCAACCCCTTTACCGTCGCTAAGAACCCACTGAGGGGACTCCAAATCCAGTGGTCTAAGCACCTCACGGACCCCTCTTCCAAAATGTCACACACACATCAGCCGCCGGGACACACGCCGGGCTCATCCTTCCTGCCACCGAGTGGCCACCAGCCCCTGCCCCTTTCAACGGCTTTGAGGCAAGCCAACAGCCTGAGAGCAGGCAGCAAGCAAGCTGGGCCCCAGCCCTGCTGTAAAGTATTAACTCATACTGAACACAGTTTGTCTCCGAGGACCCTCTTGGCCCCTTCGTCATCCTGTGCTGACATTTTAATCGTGCTTTTGTGGGAGCTGGCTGGCAGTTTGTCATCGGGAATGGCGCGGCGAGGGGCCAGAGCGGGTTGCTGGCTGTGTCGGCTGCTGAGGGAAGCGGCCCATTCTGACAGACTGAGCAATAATCTGAACTTACTGCGCAGAGCCTGTGGGACACCAGCCGGGCCGCTTTATCTTCTTCATTAAAGTGCGCTCAAAAAAAAAATCCATTTTCCTTTAAAGTCTCAGGAACAGATGGAGTAAAATTAATTGCGCCATTACGTCCCGATAGACAATACCAGAGTGGTTTTCTTTCAACTGTGCATGTGTGTTACAAAGTGCTCTTCGTAAAAGGCAATTACTGCAACATTTGCCATAAAATAAAGGTTGCTTTAATGGGCAATAAACACAGGCTTCAAATTTTGTATGAAATGGGTCTCCAAAGGGCGCTGTTAGAGGCAGCTCAAAGGCACGGCTGACTTCAGTATTTTCTGCTCGGGCTTCGGCTCAGCTAGTTGGGAGAACAATGATTTCCCCCCCACCCTTGGATGTATTCTGATAGAATTATATATGTGAATTGGAGTCACTGTCTGGGCATCTTGTGCCAGATTTCTCTGGTTAGCAGCTAGCGGGCACGAGAGAGACAGAAAGAGGAGAGAGAAGAGAGAGTTCACCAGGGTACCATCCAGGGCAGAGGCCTCTGCCAAAGATGGAGCCAAGTGACAGGCTGCGGGCTCATGGGGGGATGGAGAACTCATCTTTTCTCTCCTAGGTCAGGTGAGGGTTTCCAGTGAATTCCTGGCAGCAGGGCTCAGCGAGAAATCTATATTCATGTATATTTAGAGCCATTTAGGCCTGAGATTTGGCAAAAGGAAAAATAGCTTGAGCTTTACGACCGAGACAAAAATGATGACTGCGAGAAGGCCTGGAAGTAGATTGACGGCCAGGTCCTCTGGCCGGGGCCTCCCTTTCTGCTCTCCGAGGACAGCGAGAAGAGGCTGGAATTCACAGTGCAATTCAAACCTCCACCAGCTCTGCTGGAGGAGCCTGCTTCTCTGAGTCCCCTGCCCTTTCTTTAGGAAACCTCACATTAAATCTTCCTCTTCTCGTCGACACCTTGGATGGGGGCGGAATGTAAAGGAGATCAGAGATTCATTCCGCTCCACTATATTTCTACATTTCGGTAATTACAAAGTTAGCATGACATATAAATGATCCATTAATTGAAATATGGACGACACCAACTCCAATATTTATGGCATAAATCCATATTTCATTAAATAAATCCGATAAGCAAATATATCATGGGGGAACGGGAGGACATTTTTATTTAAGCAGGAGATCAAAAGCAGGAGAAACTGGTTTCCATCCAAAATAAGAGCGCTACAGCTTGGGGGGAAAAATGTCCTAGGATGTGTGGAATTAGGTAGGGCTGGAGACAGAAAGGCTGACGGTGAAGAAAAGTCACTGTGGGGAAATCTGGGCTTGACACACATGGTCAGGGGCACCAGCAGCCACTAGCCACTCCCATCTGAAATGTGTCACCCCAGTTCAGAGAACCACACTGGTAGCCCGGGGTAGTGGTCCATCTCTGGGGAGTCTTTATAGAGGCTACCAGCAGAGCATACAGCCTTTCCTCTCTCTGTCCTATTTTTATGGCACTCTACTGTATTTATTATTAATTATTAATTTTAGACAGGGTATCATGACACCCAGCCTAGCCTCAAATTCCTTATGTAGCTAAGGATGACCTTGAACTCCTGATCCTTCACTTCCGGCCTCCAGTTTCTAAATGCTGGGATTACCCATGTACACCACCATACTCAGCTTATGTGGGGTGGGTATAGAAGTCAGGGCCTCACACATTTTGGGCAAGTACTCTATCAATTGAGCTACAGCCTTCTTTGTTTTAATTTTTAAATTGCATTTATTTATCTTGCTTGTGTGTGTGTGGCAGACAGGCAGGGGAGAGAGAAAAAGAGAGAGAGTGTTTGTGTGTGGTTGTGTGGTGGTCAGAGGACATCTGGTGGGAATTGCTTTTCTCCTTCTACCATGCAGGTCCTAAGAACTGAACTCATACTGCCAAGCTCATTGGCAAGCACCCTTTCCTGCTGAATCGGTTCACTGGGTCTTTATTTTATTTAAAATTTTCTTTCCTTTTTAAAATTATGTATAGGTGTGTGTGTGTGTCTGTGTGCAGCTATGTGCATGTGAGTGCAGGTTCCCAAGGAAGCCAGAAGGGGGCGTTCAGTACCCTGGAGCTGTAGTTACAGGTATGTGAGCTGCCTGATGTGGGTGTTGGGAACTGAACCACAAGAGCAGCCTAAGCTCCCAGCCGCTGAGCCATCTCTCTGGGCCCCTTATTTTATTGTTTTGAGAGAAAGCCTCATGACGTCATTTGGGCTGGCCACGAATTCTCCATTCTACCGCCTTTGCCCCCTGAGCGCTGGGATAAAAGATGTGTATGCCGCCACAACTGGCTCAGTGCGACATTTCAATACATGCATCATGTCACTGCTAACATTTCTCATCTCTTTGGGCTGAGACTCTTCAAAACCTTCCCTACTAGCTACTTTGAACTGATCAGCTAATTGGAGACAACCATGAGTACCCTATTGTGCTATAGTATACATTGTTCCTTCTTCTACCTGCCCCCCTGTACCCACTATCAGAGGGGGAAATAACTCTTCACAGCAGGGTTTCACTTAAATACTGTTTCAAAGAGGAAATACAACATAACGAACAAGCATGCTATATCACTTCTTCAAAGACTCCTACCCTAAGGGTCGACAAGATGGCTCAATGGATAAAGGTAGTTGGCTCCAAGCTTGGCGACCCAAGTTCAGTTTCCAGGACCCACATGGTGGATGGCGAGAACTGACTCCCACAGGCTGTCCTCTGATCTCCACACATATGTTATGGCACTCCCCCCCCCCCCCAATAAAACACAATTAAAACAAAAACCTGTTGTAGGCTGGGTATGGTGACTCACGACTGTAATCCAAGCACTTGGGAGGCAGAGGCGGATGGATCTCTGCGGGTCTGAGGCCAGCCTGGGCTATACAGTGAGTTCGGAACCAGCTTGGATTACACAGGAAGACCCTGCCTCAACAACAACACAACACCCAACTCCCGTTGCCTTCAAGAATACTCTGAAAGTCCTTAAGCCTCAGATTTGGAGTCTGGACAGCCTAAAGGTTGCAGAACTCAGGGTCTCTCTTTAAGATAATGAGCACAAAGTAAAATACTGTGATAAAATTTATTGTAAATATGTAGTTGTGAAAATTAAAAACCCAAAGAAAATCAACAAAATGCACCATCAGGTAGCTGGATGATGGAATTCCTAGGTGTCTGATCATGGCAACGTACACCTGTAATCTCAGCACCAGAGAGGCCCACAGGAAGGTCAGGAGTTGGAGGCCAGCCCGAACTTCACAATGACAACTTACCTAAAAAGTAAACAGATATATACACAGATAGGGGACAGATACATAGACTGAATGGATTGATGAATGTGTAGATGGATGAGTGTGAGAGAGATACATAGGTGATAGATGTAGGTGGAAGACAGTATAGATGGATGATACATAAACAGATACATAGATGACAGATGGATAAAATTATAGGTAGATGACAGATAGACGGCAAAGGATAGATAGATGATACTGTTCTAATTTCATTTGCTCTGTAATAAAAATAACTGACCAAAAAAAATTAGAGGGGGAAGGGTTTATTTTACCCACAATTCCAGTTTACAATGCATCAGAGACAAGAATTCAAGGTAGCAGGAACTTAAGCATCTATTGTCCAGAGCAGAGAAAATGAAAGCATGCACGCCTGTTGAGTGAGATCTCCTCTCTATACTTATTCAGTCCAGTACACAAACCCACGTACTACTGGGTCTTCCTGCATAATTTAACACAGTCAATACATGCCCCACATTCATGCCCAAAGGCCAAGTTAATATAGACGATCCCTACTGAGACTTTTTCCAGGTGGTTCTAAATTATGGCAACTTGACAACTGAAACTAACCATCACACGCAGATAGATGATAGACAGATGATCAATAGATTTTTAAAACTAAGGATACTGCAGGATCTCCTACAGGAGCTGAGGCCCTTGGCAGGCAGAGCCCCCCACCCCAGCTTCAGCTCCAAGAGTTTTGGAGTAAATTTCCCACCATGCATGAAGCAAGGTGTATGTACAGAGGAGGCCTTTGGCTCAATCTTCAGGTCTCCACATGGTCCCGACTGCCACACACTGCTCCATTCCTACCCTGCACCTCAGCCACAGTCACCAGCCACATTTTAATCACGAGACCCGTTCCTCCACACCTCCCTTCCTGTGTACACAAGTGTTCTTTGGCCAGGCAGAGGTGAGTGCAAAGTGTGGCCAGGTAAACGGTTCCATGCCCATTGGAGCTCGGTTCCAGCACCCTTCCTGAGAAGCCTTTCCCGTCTTTGAAATTCCTGGGCCAACTTTTATCAGCCCCTTGATTGCATAAGAGAAACAAACAGTTTTTACTTTCACCCGGCACACAGAAGATGCTAAATAAACATCGATACAATGAACGAGCAAATGAGAGATCAAAGCACCCCCTTTCCCCACTGCCACGAGGGGTTCCTGTTGAGGCCAGACACCTGGCTTGGAACAGGACAAGGAAAGACATGAAGTGCAGCCAATATTAGGCTGTTGCAATTCTAATTCTGGCCAGATAGGGTGCATGCCTGAAATCCCAGCATCTGAGAGGCTAGTTTATCTCCGAGTCCTACAGAATTCCAATGCTGCTTCCTGTGGGCGGGGGCAGCTACAAAACTACACAAATTATGACTCATTATTGGCACAGATGGAATACTGAGTGGGCATTGATTAATACCTGAACATTGAGTCCCTAGTCTTCCACCCTGGATGCATTAGCAACACCTGAGCAATCAGAATAGTAGACTTCACTGCCTACTACTCACCTCAGAGACAACTTTTTTTTTTTAAGAGGTGGTAGACTATTAGTACTTCCTGTATTTGTCTGTACTACTAGGTATTGGACCAAGGACCTCAAGAATGCTAGGCAAGAGTTTTACCACTGAGTCACACCCCAGCCCCTCACTGGGGGATTCTAGGCAGGTGCTCTACCACTGAGCCACACCCCAGCCCCTCACTGGGGGATTCTGGGCAGGTGCTCTACCACTGAGCCACATCCCCAGCCCCTCACTGGGGGATTCTGGGCAGGGGCTCTACCACTGAGTCACACCCCCAGCCCCTCACTGGGGGATTCTAGGCAAGTGATCTACTGCTAAGGCACATCTCCAGTCCCTCACTGGGGGATTCTAGGCAAGAGCCCTACCACTGAATCACACCTCCAGTCCTCACTTTACTTTTTAAGATGGTCTTGATAAGTTACCCAGTCTGGCATTGAACTTAATTTATAGCCAACCCAGTCTTTGAACCTAATTATCCTCCTGCCTCAGGTCTACAACACCAAATCCTTTCAGATCATATAGAGTTGATAACTGACAACTTAGCCCTTCCTACAGATAGATTACTGGATAAGACCTCCATTTCTGATGTTTTTGTCCACGTTGGATATGGTGACAGCATATCTGTGGTCTAGCATGTCTCATATCATTTATTCTGCTAATGAGCACCCATAATAAAATGCCTGTGTGGAGGGCTGTGACAGTACCTTCTCAGTTGGTCATTCAGTAATGTTGACTGACATAAAGCACTCATTGGAGATAAACAGAAATTAGGCTAGTCCCTTATCCTCAGGAGCCTTACACCTCAGGTCACGTCACAGTAAAAGGTGACAGAGAACTTTCCTAAGCTAAGAAAACCAGCCAAGCCACCTGAGGCCGAATGTAACATCTCAATAGCACAGAGTATTAAGTATTCAGTCACTCCAGAAATGTTGACTGTGTGGGTGAAGCTGAACTCCAACAGCTCTCGGTCAGAAGAGAACTGTGAAGTCAAACTGGCCAGTCATTATTTCCCTTCTTCTTGGGAAGAAGAGACCCCTCGCTTCTATAGTGAAAGGACATCATTATGCTTTGCTCTGTGTGTGTGTGGGGGGGGGGTGTACACACGCGCGTGCGGACACACGTGCACGCATATGCCTGTGCAATCCTCAAATATGTCTGTGTATATACAAGCTAGAGGAAAACCTCAGCTGTTGTTCCCAGGTGCCATCCATTTGGTTTCTGAAACAGGGTCTAACTGGCCTGCAATTTAGCGGGCAGGCTAGACTGGCTAGCCAGTGGGCAGCAGGGACTCTCCCCACCCCTTCGCTACCCTGTCCTGTCTCTCAGCACTGGGCTTTCAAGTGTGTGCTACCACTCTCGGCTTTTTGAATCTGGGTTCTGGGGATTGAACTCAAGTTCTCGGGCATGTACAGCAAGCACTTTCCTGACTGGGCCATCTCCCTAGGCCCCACTGACGTAGCTGTACGGCACAGTGGTTGGTACTGTAATGGGAAGTGCAGGATCCTGGGATGAAAAAGAGGATTGTAAGTCAAGCACCAGAGAGCTCTCCGGGAACACAGGAGGATGCTCCAGCCCAGCATCAAACCCAGCTGGCTGAGAAAGGGGCGTCGGGAACAATCTTGCAAGAAGGCTGGTGAGCCAGGGCATGCTTGGGCTCTCCTCCCTGCTGGACTGAACCCTGGCTCACTGGCAGCCAAAGAACCTGTGGGGACTTCCCACGTGCCGTGTGCAGATGGGGCTTAATGAATGTGGTGATGGTAATGACGATAATTATTCAAATTCTTCCCCATCCCTGTGCCCTGGGGAGGCTGGGGCTGCCTCTGTTATCTGACTGAATTTGAGAGGTGACCTGCCTTCCTACGTTTATTCTGTGATGGCTTCCTTCATAGCACACATTCAGGGCACTCGCTGGCACCCCTGTGTCGGGCAGTGTGTTAGAAGCTTATGCTCAAGGGTGGAACAAAGAGAAACAAGACTGTCGGGACACCCGGAGGTCTTGGTGACATTAATGCTAGGTAGGTTTTGGGGGTCTGCCCAGATAAAACCGGACAAATGACCCAGAGTTCATCTGTTTATACTTCATCTCCACGAGGAAATAATTCAAGGAGAATTAAAATGAAAAGATCTACACACTACATTTATTAAAACTCAAACGGAAAACAAAACACTTGATTAAGAAAGAAAAAGCAAGGCTGGGATAAAGTTCAGGTAGTAGAGCGCTCGTCTAGCGCACACAAAGCCCTTGGGCTCCATCCCAGGACTGAATGAACTGGGCTCGCACCTGTAATGCCGCCACTCTGTAAGTGAAGGCAGGAGGATCAGAAGTTCAAGGTCATCCTCAGCTACATAGTGAGTTCAAGGGCAGCCTAAGAGGAATTTTAAGAACCTGTCCCCCCTCCCTCCAAAAAACCCCAAGGCCTCATACAAACAAATAAAACTAACTAAAAAAAAAAAAATGAATCACCTAAATAAGAAAGAGAAGCTGGGCTGGGGATATGGCTCAATTTGCAGAGTAACCACCCAGGACTCACAAAGCCCTAAGGTAGATCACCAGCACCTCACAGAGCTGGGCATGGTGGTGCTCACCTGGGATCTCAGAAATCAGAAGGTGGAGACAGGAGGACTGGGGGGCCAAGCTCATCCTCAGCACAGTGGTTCCCAACCTTCCTAATGCTATGACATTTTAATACAGTTCCTCATGTTGTGGTGACCCCCAACCATAACATTATTTCACTGCTATTTTATAACTGTAATTTTGCTACTGTTATGGGTCGTGATGGGAATATCTGGTATGCAGGATATCTGATATACAACCCCCATGAAAGGATTGTCTGACCCCCCAAAGGGGTCACGACCAACAGATTGAGAACCACTGGTACAAAGTTTGAGGATAGCCTGGGCTATATGAGACCCTGCCTGAAACAAACAAACAAAATCAAGCACAAAACCCATGAACAAACAACACCACAAAACTAAAACAGAAAGCCAAATTCTTGATTGAAAAAAGGGAAACCAAACTATAACCATGAATGCTGATCAAGAGCACTACACTGTAAGCCTGAAGTTTGAGGTAAACTGGGTTATGGGATCCGCATTTACAATGATGGAAAGTTCCACCGCCCTGGATGTTACCCACTACCTCACAGGAGTGGTCTGTACTGTCTGTCATGAACGATTTTCACGGCACGTGCAAGTTATCTTCCTATTGATTTTTTTTAAGTTATTGATACACCTGACGCACATACACTGAAGTATTGACCTGCCAGAGAGAGTTCTATCAGGCAAGCTAAGTGGAGAGATGCTGTTCAAGTCTGCAGCTCCCAGGTGGGGTCAGGAGATGAAAAGAGTGTGTGGCTTACTGACATCTGGGAGGACATCCTTGAGCTGTTCTTCAGGGGATAAATAACAGAATGGGGCCAGGCTGGAGCTTAGCTGGCAGAGCCCTTCCCTAGCATTATAAGAAGCATGGGTTCCATCCTAAGTACTGGATACACCCGGTGTGGAGATGCATGTCTGTAATCCCAGTCCTTGGGAGATGGACACAGGAGAACCAGGAATTCAAGGTCCTTTTCAGCTATATGGTGAGTTTGAAGCTAGTTTTTGGTACATTGCAACCCTATTTTTAAAAATCAGCACACAACCTGATGGCTGCTTCTTTTTTGATAGCTAATGACCAATACTTTGGGTCCCTACAGTGGCTGGCTTTCCGAGGAGATGCCAAGAACCTGGTCCGGGACGCAATGTGACCAGCCGCCTCAGGCTCTTGCAGCCATGATTTCCCTGCCGTGATGGCCAGTGTCCTCAAGCTGTGAGTCAGAACATACCTCTCTTTCTTTAAATCGCTTGCACCAGGTGTTTTGTTACAGCCATCACTAACACTCATGCCCAGTAGTATGGAGGTTGATGTCAAGAAGTGATACTCTTCCTTTCTTTGTAGAACAAGTATACTGGCATTCTTCACTCCATTCTCCTGGTCTTCCAACATTCTGTGTCTACCAGACCTTCTCTGATTGTCATGGTTGGAATGTGAACTATCTTCCACAGGCTCGTGTGTTTGAACACTTGGCCCCAGCTTGGATTTTTTTTTGGGGGGGTGGGGGATGGGGGAGGGAGGTAGAGCCTGGTTAGGAGTGGGTCACTGGGGCAGGCTTTGAGGTTTCACAGCTGGGCCCTACTCCTCTTCCTGTTTGCTTCCTCTACTTCCTAACTGCAGATGGGACACACCATGACCAGCTGTCCTCATTACCTCACCACCATGCCGGCCACTCCATGGCGGCCTGGACCCTCACAATGTGAGCGACAACGAACTGGCGCTTCTTTACGCTGCATCTCCTCAGGTACTTGCTCACAGCAATGAGAACTGTGACCGATACACCGACGCCATCCGCACACCAGCTCAGAAGCTGGGTTCGGAGCCGAGAGCCTCCTCAGCCCCAGCTCTTTCAAGCTACCTCTTCCCTCCCAGGACCCTTCTGGCAAACCTTCCCTTTCCCACGTCCCCATGTCCCTCCCTGAGTCTTTGTTGGGTGCCAGCAGGGAAGAATAACAATAAAGAAGATGAGAACACCACAGAAAAGGGCCATGAACCAGTGCCAGCCAGCCATAAGTGGCGGAGAGTCCTCTCCCTAAAGGAAAATTAACAGATGCACCATCTAGTAGCTCCCGGAAGTTCTGCCCGGGGGGACCTAATGGAATAAATGAAAAGAGAGAGAGGGGCTAATGAAATGTTAATCCCAACAGCAGCAGCACCTGAGGGAACCCAGGGGGCAAAGTTCACGTGGACTCTGGAACAGCCAGTGTGGACATTTTCCCAGCTTTAGCCTGGGTGTGTCTCATTGTACAGCAAAGTCAAAGGGTCTGGCCAAGCCCTTGGTCCTCAGCATCTCAGGGAACTTGGGTTGTGGCTGGTGCTATGGCAAAAGACCCTCACTTTTCAGTAGCAACCCCTGAGTTCAGGTCCCTACACCAGTTAAGCACACGGGATGGAACTGGTCGCGGTGGGGACACACCTGTCACTGCAGCACTCAGGAGGCTGAGGCAGGAAGAGAATGAGTTTGAGGCCAGCCTGGGATGACTACTGAGTCCCTGTCTCAAAATGACAAAAGTCCCCAAAGTGATCTGAGTGTCCAGTCAAGCGACTCGACCAGGCTGGCCACTGCCACACAGCACTGTCATCGCCGAAGTTCACACTCAAGAACCACACGGTTCAGTTTTTAAAAACTGCAAAACAACAACCCATAACGAGGGCTGGGGAGCTAGCCCAGTTAGTAAAGTGCTAGCCTTGAAAACATGAAGACCGGAGTTGGATCCCCTGAACTCATGTTTAAAAAAAGACAAGGAAAAAAAAATGCTGGGAGTCGTTGCTCAAGCTTGCAATCCCAGAACCGGGGCGACTCCCTAGTTTATTCTACTCAGCAAGCTCCAAGCTTGGGGAACTCTCTGTCAAAGTGTGTGTGTGTGTGTGTGTGTGTGTGTGTGCGTGTGTGTGTGTGTGTGTGTGTGTGTGAGAGAGAGAGAGAGAGAGAGAGAGAGAGAGAGAGACAGAGACAGAGACAGAGAGAGACAGAGACAGAGAGAGACAGATAGACAGACAGACTGACAAAGAGAGAGATGCTTTTGAGGAACACCTAAGGTTGTCCTGTAGCCTCCATACATCATGGACACACATACACACACACACACACACACACACACACACACACGCACAGACGCACCCATGCACACTATCTCATGATGTTTTAAGTATGTTTATGCATTTGTGTTGAGTCTCATTCATAGCTGACCTTAGTTGTGTGAGGACATACCTTCACGTCAGTCTGTGGAGTACAGAATCCTACCTTTCTGCCTTCAGTTCGGTTTTTGTGCGAACTTTCAGGAGGGCGTTTCTCACATACACTGCCGTGCACCGGACCCTCTTTTCTAAAGAAGAGGGCCAAAGGAAAGGTCCAGCGAGAAGAGAGAAGTCCTGTCCTCCGGCTCTGCTGGTGCTTCCCGTATTATGAGGAAGCAGTTCCTGGGAAGTGTGAAGGCTGACCCAGTCCCTTCCCCTGGAGCAGGTGTTAAACCCTGCTCAGCAGGAGAGCTAGGCACCTGCCTTTGGGTGTCCTTCCTTCCAGCTCAGAACCAGAAGCCACCTACCTACCTAAAGCTGGCAGTAGCCCTGAAGCTGGGCCCACAGTCTGAGGCAGTCGCAGGGGTGAGGTGGGAGGCAACAGAGAGGGAATAGAGAGATAGCATTAGCAACTGAGTGAAGAGCAGCACAGGAAGGCTGGAGAGATGCTCAGCATTTCAGTGTGCTTTCTGCTCTTGCAGTGGACCTGAGGGGGTTCACAACTGCCTGTACCTCCACTTCCAGGGGACCCGATCCCCTCTGGCCTCCCCTGGCACCTGCACACACTCGTGGTGCACCAAAACTCATGTGTACACAGACCTACACATTTTTAAACAATAAAATATTTTTAAGAGATTTAGCACAAGAACCTCTCTGAAAGATCGACACAGGTATGACTCCATCTCCGATTTCTATTTCCTAAGGGTGGGGTCCTCTCCACCATCTCTTCCCCCCATGTCTTGCCTGCCTTGGCTCAAATGCTAATTAATGATCATTTAAGGGTCACATGGCAGCCTGGATGCAGCCGCCTCTTCAAAAACAAAAATGCCTGGATAACACGAAATATTTTCTACCTCTTGGCTGCTTTAAAAACAATAAAAAAAAATCCTTTTGCATTTTTACCTTGGCCAGCACTTCTAATTATTATAGAGAGAAGAAAGGAAATCAAAAGATGTGGTACAGAATGCAGGCTTTCCACCTCCTCCTGGGATGAACTGGTCTCCTGCGAGATAATAAGCACAGAGCGGATGGCAGACTGAGCCCGCCCCAGACAACGGCCCGGCCCGGCACAAAGAGGCTGCAGCCAGCTCGCAGGAGGCTGACGGCAAAGGGTTAAAGCCTGCAGTAGCCTCCAGCGCCCTGCCTGTCTCTCTGTAGAACAAGAAAGCCCAGTGGGGTACCGAGGAAACTCCCACAGGGTCCCTATTAAAACAGGTCAAGTCACACATGTCGATACCCCCATTTCATAGATGCTATAATTTGTTTGACAGGAGTGAGCCCTGCTGATCCAAGCCAGAGTGAGGGCGGAATAAAGGTCTGTAAAGTGAGGGAGATCTAGAGAGAGCCTGGTGGCTTTCTGTGCCTGGCCTTTCTGAGATGCTTTGAAAACAGGGTGTGTCTAGAGCACAATACCACCATCCTTAGGAGGTGCTGGCACATATGTACCTGTGGTGTGTACATACACACATGGTACATTGTTTTTATCGAACTGTGAGATGTTAAAAAAGGGTACAATAAAGCTTTTCCATCTCCCAGCAGAGACCAAGATCAAACCCAGCTCTCCCTTCAGTAATCCTGATAAATGCTGTGTATGTTCCAACAAAACCCCGGGCTGCAGAGCCAGAGCCTTTCTCTCCCTCTCGCTTTTCTTTTGTGTGTGTGTGTGTGTGTGTGTGTGTGTGTGTGTGCGCGCGCGCGCGCGCGTTCATTTTAAATTCTCGTCCCCATCCCCCATCTCCCCCTCTGTCTCTTGCCAAAGGCATTCAAAAGAGATGAGAGATGCTCCACAGAGTGTCTGGGGGCATAATCCACTGGCCTTGCTTTTTTGGAGAAGCAAGTTTTGCATAGGGCCCCTTGGCACAGAGGAGATGAGTTTAGTCATCATGGTTGAATACTTGGTAGGGTACAGAGTGTTGTATGGGTATGAAGTACATGATGGAACGGAGGTTGGGGTTGGTTTGGAAATGGGGTCCTTTTTTGGTTTAAAAAGGGTCACCAGAGAATGGAGGCATGCGTGGAGGTGCTGAGGAGAGCCCCCAAAGGCTATTGCTTCCAGGGAGACACTGTTAAGGAGAAACCAGGGCTATCTGGGTGTATTTTGGGTGGCTGGGATCAGAGGAAATCAGGAGGGGATGTTAGGGACTCAGAGGACCCTCTGATGTCATCCAGAGTTCTCAGGTTTGTAGTGCCCTCTAGAGGTAAGGCCATTTGCCCAAACTTGTAGCAAAAGCCTGCAGCAACTTCGGGGGTTTCCTTTTCTCATAAGCACAGCTCCTGCCGGCTCCCTTAGCCCGTAGGGAGATACCCTTAGGACAAGTGGAATAATGTTAAAAGGCTCATCTAGGGGTGGGAGAGAGAGCTTATCAGTCAAGGGTGCTTGCTGCTCTTGCAGAAGACCTGAGTTTGGTTCCTGGTACCCAGGTTAGGCAGCTCACAACTGCCTGTAATTCTAGCTCCAGGAAGAGTCAATGCTCTCTTCTGGCTTCCACGGGTGCACAGGTGTGTGCATGCGCGCGCGCGCACACACACACACACACACACACACACACACACACACACACACACACACGGAGATACTCATCACAAAGACCTGTTTTATTTTGAACTGATTTACCTATATGTGTGTGAGTCTGTGTACGTACGCACTCACGACACAATGCTGACCTTCAGTAACTTTAGGGAGGAAAGGGTTTATTTGGTTTACACTTATAAATCGTAGTCCATCGCTGAGGGAAGACAAGCACAGGATCTCCCGCAGGAACCTGAAGCAGAAGGAAGGCACTACTCAGTTTGTGACCCAGCCTAGGACCGTCTGCCTAGGGATGATGCTGTCTGTATCAGGTGGAGGCTCTCCTCTCAGGTGACTCTAGGCTGTGTCAAGCTGACCATTAAGGCTAACCAATACACACAGCAAAGTCATGTGTCCTGGAGTGGTGACAGACTGGTGACCTAGCTCTAACCACCTCCTTCACCAGCCAGCAGAGCAGTTAGGACACGAAGCTGGCATTTGCAAGGATGGCAAGGGCTTTCAGGGAGATACTGTGGATATGCACTGGGTTACTAGATTTCCTCTCAGGGCTGGGATCACAAGAAGTCAGGTCGGGGCTGAAAGGATTCTCTAAGGCTACCCAGAGCCCTCATCATCCAGGGCCATTATTACACAGAGCCCCCTGGAGGTAAGGTCACCCATCCAAAGTGTTAGTGAAGGCCCATGGCAACCTCTGGGTTGCCTTCGCTCTCTGCTCTCTAATGGAGGGCCTGTATCTTCGAATGAACATTCTCTGCTATTTTTTGGAGGCTTATTTATTTATGTTTGTCTGCATGTATGATTTTATGTAACCACCTGTGTGCAGGAACCTGTGGAGGCCAAAAGGTACAGGATCCCCTGGAACTGAAGTTACAGGCAGCTGTGAGCCACCCTGTGGGTGCTGGGAACCAGACCCAAGTCATCTGCAAGGGTAGTAAGCACTCTTAACTGCTGAGCCATCTCTCCAACCCTTCTCTGTTTTTAACCTTGGCTCTTGGGACCTCCTCTGTGACCTTGTTCCATCAACAACCCCATCATTCTTTTTTTTTTTTTTTTCGGAGCTGAGGACCGAACCCAGGGCCTTGTGCTTGCTAGGCAAGCGCTCTACCACTGAGCTAAATCCCCAACCCCCATTCTTTCTTTGTTAATTCCTGCTGCTCGCCCTGAAGGTGGACAGCACCATCTTTTTGGCTGGGGTTCCGAATTGAATACAAAAATGAGAAAGGGAGCTGAGCACCACCATACACCTCTCTCTGCTTCTTGGCTGTGGATGGAATGTGATCAGCCGCCTCCGGCTCCTGCCGCCATGCCTTCCCCGCCATGATGGACTGTGCCCTGGAACTGTAAGCCCAAGCAAAACCTTCGTCTTCTCCAACATTTTTACATTTTCAAAATTACGTGTCTAAGTGTGGTATAGTGAACATGAAAACACGTGTCCTGGGAGGCCAGAGGAAGGCATCAGATCCCCTGGGGCTGGAATTACAGGTGGTTGTGAGCTGCCACACCACCCACACACGTGGGTGCTCCGTTAGAGCGGCAAAGCTGTTAACCGCTGGGCCGTCCATCTCTCCACCTTCAGTCCTTCCTTCTTTAGGTGGCTTTATATTATATATTTGAAGATGTGATGAGAAAACTAATGCACCCTGACTGTTTCCAGGAGGTATTAAGGCTACAAATCTAAAGCCAGGTGTGGTGGCACACACCTTTCATCTCAGCATTTAAGAGGCAGGGGCAGGTAAAAAAAATCTCTGGGATCTAGAGTCCAGCCTGGTCTACAAAGTGAGTTCCAGGATAGCCAGAACTATACAGAGAAACCCTGTCTCAAAACAAACAAACAAACAAACAAAAAACCCAAAACAAAACAAAAGCTCCTGACCCAGAACCCAGAACATGCTTGCTACTAACAATGTACTTGCAAGTACTAACAATGCTGTATCCCTCACCTCAGTGAACTCAGATAAACAGAATGAGAAGAGTCTCAAGGCAGCCGGGCAGTGGTGGCGCACGCCTTTAATTCCAGCACTCGGGAGGCAGAGCCAGGCGGACCTCTGTGAGTTCGAGGCCAGCCTGGGCTACCAAGTGAGTTCCAGGAAAGGCGCAAAGCTACACAGAGAAACCCTGTCTCGAAAAACCACACACACACACACAAAAAGAAGAGTCTCAAGGCATAGAGAAGCCAGTTTGTTTTTCCTTTATGTAGAAATATCTACATTAAATACATTAAATACCTTCTGGTGAGAGAGATTTTCTAAGACACGGTACACTACCATTTCTACTGGCCCCAGGCTTTCATTACGACCACTGGATATTGCTGCAAAAGGCATAACTGACCTCTATGTGAACCAATTAGCCACACACATGCTGGGGAAGAAAATGGGCTGGCCTTGAACTTGATAACGTTGAGCTGAGAATGACCTTGAAGTTGTGCTCTTCCTACCTCCACAAATGTGCAACTGCCACCAGGCTGGGGACTGAAGCCAAGGTTTCCTTCGTGTGAGGCAAGCACCCTATGAACTGAGCAACTGCCGGGCGGTGGTGGCGCATGCCTTTAATCCCAGCACTTGGGAGGCAGAGCCAGGCGGATCTCTGTGAGTTTGAAGCCAGCCTGGGCTACCAAGTGAGTTCCAGGAAAGTCGCAAAGCTACACAGAGAAACCCTGTCTCAAAAAACCAAAAA
>CABHPH010162633.1:37938-49242 GCA_902168325.1 Peromyscus nudipes
ACACAAGGAATTTTCCTGTGTCATCCACCAAAAGTCTGGGAAGAACAGAAAGGCAAAAGGGAGACAAGGCCCCACGTCCGTCCATTCACAGTGGAAGGCATTCTAAGACAGCCATCACGGTTGCCTGGGCAGGACCGAGTAGATGATCTTAAGTCAGCCCTGTGCGGTTGGCCAGTGTCCCATCGTGAGGGCAGGGAGCAACGTGTGGGATCCATAGGTGAGCTGCCGGGCGGCGGTCTGAGGCAGCTTGGCCCTGCAAACCACTGGCCTCTGGGCCCCCTGCCAAGCTGCCTTTGCTGCTGCCAGGGGAAGTGATGTGTTCTGCAGGAAAGTGCCAGCTGGCCGGTCTTTCTCCCCAGGGGGCAAGCCGTAAGCACAGATTACCAGGGACTTTGTTCAGTTCTGCTGTGGGCTCCCCAAGGAGAGGCACATCACAACCCCGGCATCAGCTCTAATAGGCTGTGATGTGTCAGACGGGGGCTAAGCAGGCCAGCAGGGGTGGCAGGGCCCGGGAGCAGAAGGGGAGGACAAAGGCCACGCCTCCACAGCCCGGCAACTGGCTCAGAGCCCTCAGCAAAGCAGGAAAATACTCTATATGGCGTACCCTACCCCGCAGGGGCAGAGTTAAGAGGAATTGCTCCAGTGCATGGTCTGTCCACACAGACTCCTGGTACTCCACTCAGTCGGTCCTGGACATCCTCAGTGCCCCCTGCAATTTCAGAAGGCCAACTAAAACTTTCCTTTGCTTCATTTCAAGGGCCTGTGGACTGTGAAGTCACATGGACTGCCACAGTCGAGGCGTTGTCATGGAGACAGTGGCTGCTGCATCACTGATGTTGGTCTCCACTTTCATAAAAAAAAAGTCATTTAAATTTTTATGTATAAGACCAGTTCATTAGAGTGAGAAATTAAATTGATCGTTTCTTTTTTTCTGCCCCCCTCCACCCAGAGGAATTTCTGAGAGAGCTATAGATCAGCATATGTGGAAGTTGGGTAGGATTTTGGGTAGAGTTTTTCTTTTTTCTTTTTTTGGTTTTTCGAGACAGGGTTTCTCTGTGTAGCTTTGCGCCTTTCCTGGAACTCGCTTTGGAGACCAGGCTGGCCTCGAACTCACAGAGATCCGCCTGCCTCTGCCTCCTGAGTGCTGGGATTAAAGGCGTGCGCCACCACCGCCCGGCGGTAGAGTTTTTCTAGCCAGTTTTATACCTGACTTGAAACTAATTTACATCAAGAAACAAAGATGGCTTCCTTCGCTTTCTCTAAGTCCACGCTCTCCTGCTCAGCTGACCACTGATGATTTCAGCCTGTGTCTTGGGTGTATTATAGCTCATTTGGAGATTGGTAATTCTGTTTTTTAAGGGACCAGTTGGACAATAATATAAAACTTAGTGTGTGGTATGGGTAAGGAACACCAAGACAGGCAGGTGTCCAATCAAGCCCAATCTTCCTACAAAGGCATCTAATGGTTGACTAGAATACTCCAAGGAACTGAAAAGATTACCTTCTCATTAATCTGTGTGTGTGTGTGTGTGTGTGTGTGTGTGTGTGTGTGTGTGTGTGTGTGTGTTGTGCTGTGTCTTTGCTCATGTGTGCACTTGGGCGTGGAAGCCTGAGGTGATGATAGATAGGTGTCTCCCTCAACTGCTCTCTACCTAAGCTTTTGAAACAAAGTCTTTCATTGAAAGTGGAGCTTACTGATTGGCTAGGCTGGATGACCAGTGAGCCCCCGGGGATCTGGCTAGCTCTGCCTTCCCAGCCCTGGGATTATAAAGAGCACAGTACTTAGGCCCAGCTTTTCACATGGGTCTGGGGATTTGAACCAGGGTCCTCATCCTTGTACCACACACACGTTATTCACTGAGCTGCCTCCAGAGCCCAGTCTCCCTTGCGCATAGGATTCTTGCATTTTTTCCTTTCCCTCCTGTCCGCGAACCTGCTGTTACTCCCTCTCTGATTGACACCACAGCCTCTCTGCCCTCTAGATTTAGCAAAAGCTCTTTCCCCGCGGCCTCTCTGTAGATCCCTGGGGTCAACACCACCACCACGGGACTTAGCCAGTCCAACAGCCCTCATAACCCTCCCTGTCTGCTCTTGTGGGGCCCTGACTTTGATGTCCCCAGCCTGGGAAGAGACTCAATAAGTTGTCACCGGGGTTGGTTCTTAACAAAACACACCTAACACAATGCCCTCCCCATCTCCTTTCATAATACTTAGGCAAGCTGTCATGAGAATCCACTGTGACAGTCTGAGAATCTAATATTACTTGAGTCTGGAAAGGGGATGAAGTATCTTTAAGGAAACACACACACACACACACACACACACACACACACACACACACTTGGATATATGTATGTGTGTTTCCAACCTTTTTTTCCCTCTTGCTATTCTGGGGCTTGTCTTTAATGAGCAGCTCCAAATGACAGCTTTAATCACTGCCTCTGGCCACTGAAAGAGGCTGCTAATGACAGGAAAGAACACAGGGCCATTTGCATCAATCAGCTCCCGTCTAAATCACTTTTTATGATAATGCACCCAAGCGAAGAAGAAAGTGTCTCTGTCGCCTGCATGGTGATGTACCTCCACGCTGTCTCCACAGCTCAGACCTCCACATAAATCTCTTAAAGAGGCACGCACCCCACCCTGGCCTGCCCGCCCAGCACTACCCTCATTTTCTACACCATTAATGACCCCCCACTGGGGGTAGAGCCGTGACAGGCTGAGCAGGCTCATTCCTTTTCTCAAGGAGAGAACCTCTGTCTTAAAAAGCAAGAAAGGCAAGGAGGAAATCAAGGGTACCACTTAGGACAGGCTTCCTCTGTGTGTGTGTGCCCATGTGTGCAGGTGTGTGTGCCTTTGTGTGTGTGCATGTGGGTGGAAGGCAGACACCACCCATCCTGTTCTTTCTGAATCAGGGTCACTCACTGGCCTGAAACGCACCAAGCAGACCGGGCTGAAACACAGGACCTGTCATTAAGGGCTTCAGATGTCTTTCTCCTCCGACTGTCGAAGATCTATTAGCAGTTAATGGTCTGGGGTCATGTGTCCCCTTGATACAGTGAGAAACAGATAATCTATGCTTCTTACTGCTGTTATTACCCTTCATTATGCATGTGCAAGCATGGGTGCGTATGTATTCACATGGGTGTGGAAGCCAGAGGTCAACTTTGGGTGTCAACCTCAGGAGCCATCAGCCTGCCTGCCTGCCCTCCTTCCCTCCTTCTCTCCATCCTTCCCTCCCTGTAATGCTGGGGACTGAGCCTAGAACCTTGGGCATGACATTCCCAGCCTTTACTTTATTGACTCTGTGAGACAAGCTCCCTCACTGGGAACTAGGGCTCAGTGATGAAGCTAGCTAGGCTGGGTGGTCAGTGAGTCCTGGGGGCCTGTTATCTCCATTTCCCCAGTGCTGGATTACAGGCATGCACCAGCAGCATCTCCAGCCTTTTCTGTGGGTGGTGGGGATCAGACTCAAGTCCCTCACGTTTATGAAACAAACAAACACTTTACAGACTGAGCCATCTTCCTAGTTTCAATTACCCCTTCACAAAGTATAACAATCAATGCATATACGCATGAGAACATGCATATGGTACGCTTAAGAACATGCATACATATGCACATATGTGCGTATAATATTCAAGAATTGTTTGTCTATTTGGAGAAAGGCCCATTTTTCTTTTTCTTTTCTTTTCTTTTTTTTTTTTTTGGTGTGTGTGTGTGTGTGCCTGTAAATGCACATGAGTGTGTAGGTCATGTGTAGGTGACCCTACATGTGATTGTACATGCATGGGGAGTCCTGATGTTGATTTGGGGTATTTTCTTTGCTCACTCTCCACCTTATATACTGAGGCACAGTCTCACACTGATTTTATTAGCCTACTAGCCAGATTGCTCCAAGGGTCCCATTTCTGCCTCCTGAGGGTTAGGATTACAGGCAGGTCAACACACTCACTGGGCATTTCCTTCGGTGCCTGGGATCCAAACGCTAGTCCTCATGCTGATCCATCTCCCCAGCCCCAAACAGTCCACTTCTAAGGCTCTCTATGTACAACAAATTGCTATGCTACTAAACGAGACTCTCAGCATACCAGAGAAGTCACCATTCAAGTACAACTTGGTTGTCCACACGACATACTAATTAGCGGTGACCATTTCATTATGCACAAGGCCTCAATGTAGCACTCTGGTAAACGCCAGTGAAAGCACATGGTAGTGAGTGAGCATGAGGGTTCCAGTCCTCTGAGCTTCCAAAACCTTCTCACACTCCACTGTTAAGTGCAAACACTCATCCTTTGTCACTGTGCAATTTTAACCAAAAAAAGGCTTGATGTGAGAAATGACTTCTAAAAGTTACAAGTTCAGGAGGGATGAATGACAGCTTCTTTTAGAGCCACCTTCCCACCGGATCAGTCAGGATGAGGGGCGACTGAAAGTGACAGGCTACCTAAAGTAACAGTGGCTTCAGCAAGAGTTCCCTTGCTCACATCCAAGTCCCATGGTAAGCACCCCCACCCCGACCTCTGGCTGACATGGCACTCCATACTGCCAGAGATGTGAGTGTTTCTCCTGCAGAGGCTGCTATTTCCACCCAGGGCAGCAAACACTTCCTCCACTGTGTCATTTCTCCAGCCTTTATAATATAATAATCTCACCAACAAATAATCTGGAGGCTGGAGAGATGGATCAGCAGTATGTATGCTGCTCTTCCAGAGGCCCCGAGTTCAGTTTCCAGCAACCATGTCCGACAGCCCAATCTGCCTGCAACTCCAACTCCACAGAGACCAAACGCCTCTGGCCTCTGGGCAAGGGGCACCTGCATTCACAAGTGTATATGTGCACGTATTCTTGCACACACAATTTAAAGTAATAAAATAAAAATGTTAATTTATTACATGCTTAATTAAATGGATCACATCATTTCTACCTCTTCCTCAACTGTGTGGGAACAGATGCTAACACCCTACTGTATCACCCAGAGGACAGGGGATGAAGACTGAAGAGGACCAAGGAAGCCTAGCCACCATGCTCACAGGTCGCTATCACCAGTACCTACCATTGCACAGCTGAATCTATGAAGAGCATGACCTGCCTAGCATCTTCTTTAGACTTGGCTCTTCCAATACCTGGCCCCTCCCTGCTCTCTGCCAGCCTGCTCCATTTCCTGCAGATCTCATTTGTACACTAGGTTCATTTCAGAAAGAGCTTTGCTGTCAGAGAGATTTTGCACAGACTCTCCAACTGATCATACATCCCAACATAAGACACACTCACTTTATAAAGAACTTCATGGGCACTACAGATGTGATGGCTGACTCTAGGTGTATCCAGTGGTAAGCTCCCAAATGGCCTTTAAAAGTCCTCCCTGTCTCCCAGATCTACAGGGGTCCTAAAAGTATACTTCTTTGCTCTATACAAGCCAAGTTCACATGGGTTCTTGGACCTAACCTAGAAGACAGAAACTGGATAGCATGCTAGATCCTTGAGCAGCATGGGATGAATTTAGCTGTTTGGCTAGGAACAGGGATTTCTGTTGCTAGTACTTACTGAAGGCTTCCATGCCTGCTTGTCTCCCGTGAGTTACGAAAACAGTTATCATCTGTCAAGGGCTTTATTTGTCATTCTCTCAATTGATATCCATCCATCCATCCATCCATCCATCCATCCACCCATCTATATATCCATGCATGCTTCCATCCATCCATCCATCCATCCATCCATCCATCCATCCATCCATCCATCCACCTATATATCCATGCATGCTTCCATGCATTCACAAATCCATCCACCCATGCATGCTTCCAATCCATCCATCCACTCACCCATCTGTTCACTCATCATCTGTGTATCCACCGATGCATCCATCCATCCATCCATCCATCCATCCATCCATCCACCCATCACGAATACATCCACTTGAAATGGTCCAGGAAAGACTTAAAGTGACAGAAGACTCTGAAACACACACGCATACTGTACTGTAAGCTTCAGGGATGGAGAAGTGGGTCTGTTTTCTTCACTACCTTCATCCCCAGCTCCTATCACTGTGATGACAGAACATGAGGCTGTCATCTACAAAGTGAACCGTGCAATAAAATCACAATTTCCCCTCATTACAGCCCTCATCATGTTTTAAGTGAGTTTCCAGTTCTTGTGTTCGGTAACATTCACAGCTATCCTCAGATGCATGTAGCGTTTGGGTCACAGGTTAGACACGCCTGTGACCCAGCATCAACTCTGCTATTAAGGTCATTATTGATAGACTGTTAAAATTGCTTTTCTTTTAAAAATTATTGATTCCTGGAGGTCAGAGACTTTAAGCCCTAAATCATGGATTTTATACTAGTGGCTTCAAGTAGAAGCCATCAGAGACAGCTACAGAGTCTGGATGAGGCTCCCTCCTAAGGGTCTGGAGACGGTGTCATGACCTTCTCTGATAATCTTACGGCCTGTCTACCCATCTTTTATAAGGAAGATGACTGCAGACAAGCTCTGATTTTCCACTATTTACTAGCCATGTTCCAAATCTGACAAATAACATGGACTGCAATGACAGCTTTATGTTTCTATAAGGTAAGGAAGGACAGTCACAGAGGAGGGAGGAGGAAATGAGGAAGGAGGAGAGCAGAGAGGGAGGGAGAGAAAGGAGGGAAGAAGAAAGGGAGGAAAGAAGGGAAGGTGCGCAGGAAGAAGGAAGGAGGGAAGGGAGAGAAGAGGAAGGAAGGCAGAGCAGAAGGAATGATCTAGAGCATTGAATGAACGGTTAGTGTGACCTCCGGAACTGTCTAGCAGTAAGCGTGATTTGATGACAATGGCTGTGCTCTTAGATTCAGCCGTTACAACAGCTATTCCAGGCCTGGTTGGCTTCCTCAGCCTGGGACCACCAGCGCCTTGAATCCTAGTTCTTCAGCTGTTATTCCAATTCCTCTCCTGTAGTACTAAGCGGTTGGTCAGTGTCACACAGCGACACCAGATGACTTGGCAGCATTTCCAAGGGATGTAAACTTGACCCCAGAGAGAGGAGGAAGCTAGTTGATGAGGTCCTCGAGTAGATTTGTCACTGTCTGTAAGTTGAGGCTGAGTGAAAAGTGGAAAATGAAGATTCACAGGGCAGGAGGAGCCCTCAAATGACATCATATAGACCATCTGCCTGCCTAATGGAACTTCATGAACCTGTCACTCAAAGCATAGATTAGCAAGGATGCAAAACACTGTAGCTGAATTGATGGTTCAGCCGTTAAGAGCACTGGTTGCTCTTGCAAAGGACCCTGGCTTGGTTCCCAGTGCCCACATAGTGGTTCACAACCATCTAGTGGTTCTAGGGCATCCAATGCCTTCTTCTGACCTCCACGGGCAACAGACACTCACATGGTGCACATACATGCCTGCAGATAAAATGAATGAATCTCGAGAAATTGAAGTACGCAAAACAGGAGATTCTAAAATGTTCTAAGAGGATCATTTCCAATACCAAAGAAATTATTTTTAAAAATATTTGTTTCTTTATTGAAACAGGGACTCACCATACAGCCCTAGAACCAAGCTAGCCTTAAACTCACAGAGATTCACCCATCTCTGCCTCCCGAATGCTGAGATTAAAGGTATAAGCTACCGTATTAGCTGACTTTTTTTTTTTCCAGACAGGGTCTCCTATAGCCCATTTTGACCTCCAACTTGATTTGTAATTGAGGATGACCGGAGCTTCCCACTTCCACCTCCTGAGTGCTAGATGGCAGGAGTTCACACTGTACCTTGTTCTCTGAAGTGCTGGGAATAGAGACAGGGGTATCCCGGGGCTCACTGGCCACCCTGACTGTTTAGTGGGTTCCAGGCTAGTGAGAGATCCTGTCTAAAAGAAGAATAAAGAAAGAAGGAGCAGGAGGAGGAGGAGGAGGAGGAGGAGGAAGAGGAGGAGGAGGAGGAGGAGGAGGAGAAGAAGGAGGAGGAGGAGGAAAGGATTGTTCCTAAGCAATGAACTTGACATTGACTCTTGTACCCCCACATACACAGGCACACGTGTGAACATGCCTACACACTTAGACATGCACAAATAGGAGCAGCATTGCTCCCAAGAGGTCCAGACATTCACTTACTCTGCTGCTGTTTACTGAGGGGTTCAGTGCACGGTCTGTATCCTGTATGGTGCTGTACTCCAGATACACTGTAAACCACTCTGCTACAGAGACCAACATGAAAACACAAAGTCACCCCACCAAGTTATGGGGCTCCTGCCCATGCCTACCTCAGAGGATTTTTTCTTTTCTTTTCTGTTTTTTTGGAAACAGGGTCTCATGTATCGCAGGCTCGCCTCAAATTTGCTGTGTAGCCAGGGATGACATTGGGTTCCTGATCCCTCCTCCTCCACTTCCCACTTCCTGGGATCACATGGGTGTACCACTGCACTTAGACCCCAGGGGGCTTTTAAAAACATTATTTTAAATAGTATGTGTGGAAGAAAATGCTAAGCTATTAAGGCACCTGCCTACTAGTCTGCCATCGTTATCTCTGCCTCAGAGGAACGGAGAGGGTGGGGACAGTCAATGAGTATTTTTTTTTTTCATTAACAAAGGAAGCCACCAACTTAAATTATTGACAAACTCGTCCCTCTGAGTAGACTGTTTTTTTCCTGTATCTCTCCTCTTTTACTTGTGTGTTCTTGTTTGCGTATCTGGAGAGCAGTGAGTTTGGCAGCTGAACAGCTTCTCCGAGCGACCACACTCTTCCCCCCTCTGTCCACAAGCCAATGCGTTACTGACTTGTGTATGTATGTGCGTAGAGACATTAGGAGAAAGAGGCTCTCACCACACAGACCATTCTAACATTACGACTTGCAACAATCTCTGCTTCAGCCTCTATAGCGCCCATTCTCAACCTGTGGGTCACGACCCCTCTAGCAAACCTCTTACCCCAAACATACTTCCATTACAGTTCCTAACAGCAGCAAAATTTATAGTTATGAAGTAGCAACGAAAATAATGTTATGGTTGGGGGGCGTCACCACACCATGAGGAACTGTATTAAAGGGTTGCAGCGTTACGAAGGGTGAGAACCACTGCCCTAGAGTTTGGGGATTACAGGTGTGTGTTTCTGAGTATTAGTTACAGGTCGTGGTACAGAGCGCAAGAAGTCACGTGACAGAGACCAAAGTGACACATTCCAAGACGCTGCAGGGTCTCATGTACACATTTCCTAAACGGAAGCCCTTTCTCTGCTATGTGAATACGGCCAATGAGATGGAGTTTCAAAAATAAAGATCATTAGCTGAAGAAATTGTAATTGCAAAACTCTTCCTGAGGGCCGGTGACACGGCTCACTCTGGACAGTGCTTTGCAAGAGGACACGCCTTTGATCCACGGTACCCAGTGCACAAAAGCCAGATGTGGTGGTACATGTTCATAAGCCAAGCACTGCAAAAGTGGAGACAGGTGGATCCCTGGGGCTCACTGGCCAGTCAATCTAGCCGAATCTGTACCCAAAGGCCAGTGCGAAACTCTCAAGAAATAAGGTGTGTGTGTGCGTGCGTGCGTGTGTGCATGTGTGTGTGTGTGTGTGTGTGTGTGTGTGGTGTTGTGTTTTATCTCCCCAGGAAAAGTCTGTTTCACAACAATGGTACCTGAAGAACGGTTGACCCCCCTCCTCCCTCCCTCTCTTTCCTGAAAGAAAGAATCCAGAAGAACTTGCTTTTGTCTTCCTTGGCTGGCAGAAAAATCAAGGAAAATGGAGCATGGGGATAAAAGGCCCCATTTGCTTATCAAGCCCCTCTGAATCTGTGTTACAATCCCAAAGAGCTGTACAACATCCATTTTTTTTTTCAAACACAATCCGAACAGAAAGTCTCTATAGGTATAGCCAGCTTTAAAGAGTGAAGTGTAGAAGAATCCCGATTTGAGAAAGTCATGAGTGCTCTGAGAATAATTTATTTCATGCCCTGGTCTTCGCTCTATCAGAGGACTCACTTCTGAACAGGCACATCATTGTGAATTTCAAATAGGGCTCAAAGCATGTCATTGTGATGGACATACGACTTTTCTGGACAGATCCTCACCCAAGACACAGTGCAGCTGAAGTGCTCACTGGGGACACATGAAAGGCTCTCAAGATCCAAGATGTGGGTTATTCGGCACACAAACGCCCTGACCTGCTTTTTGAATCTCCAGTCCCACAGCCTTGTGCTAACTATGTAGAAGAAAAGGTGACCCAGATACTCGAACGATCACCCAGCCAACTAAAGAAATCGAGGGTTTCAGTGCTTACAGAGTTATCCCAATATCCAACCTTGATATGCTCGCCCCCTCCTCTCTCTCCTTCCCCCCTTATCTTCTTAATCCCCCTTCTACCTCCCTCTATTCTCTTTCCCACCTCCTTCCTTCCTTCTTTCTTTATGGATTTTTGAGACAGGGCCTCATCTACTCCAGCCAAGGACGACCCTGAGCTTCTGACCCCACTGCCTCCACCTCCCCAGTGCTGGGGTTACAAGTGAATCACCACAAGGGTTGATGCAGTGTTGAGGATGGAACCCGGAGCTTCATGCAGAAGAGGTAAGCACTCTACCAACTGAGCCACATCCTCGGCCCCTCTCAACACACTTTGGAAACAGTGAGTCTTGGGATGACGGCAGAGTGTTTGGAATCAATTACTACAACGGAACAGGCGCAGCTGCCCACACCGAACAAACGAGGACTTGTAGTATCACGAGACCCTGAACCTCCTGGGCCGGGGAGGAGATGCTTCTAGACCAAGAACCAAAACATCCCATCATTAACTCCCCTCCAACCTGTGACGTGAAACTGCTAGGGGAAGGCACAGAGACAGGTGTCGACAGATCAAGGTCAAATCTTGGCCATGGTATGGTAGCCCATTCCAGCAGCCAAGTTGAATCTTGGAGTGCCTGGCTTCCTGCCCTTCAAGGCTGATGGACACTTTGAAGTCTGATGGTGAGCAGAAGGCAGCTGATCTTGTTACATTGTAGAGGGCCTTGCTAGGTAAGAGTGTGGCTAAGGCTTTGCTTTATTTAGACTCTGCTTTCTAATCCCCACCTGCCATGTGCCATCCTCAAAACGTACTGCTAAGGACTGGGAATGCAGCTCAGTTAGCAGAGTGCCTGCTCAGCACAAACAGAACCCTGAGTTTTACTCCCAGCACCCCCTGAGCCAGGAATGGTTTCCCCCATAATCTCTGCACCGGGAAGGTGGAGGATCAGGTGTTCAAGATCATCCTCGGCTACATACAGAGTTAGAAGCCAGCCTGGGCTATCTCTCTCTCTCTCTCTCTCTCTCTCTCTCTCTCTCTCTCTCTCTCTCTCTC